>LR750883.1:118729-227976 GCA_902729485.2 Mus minutoides | reverse complement strand
ACATACATATATATACACATACATACATATATACATCCATAATATATAATATATATTATGAATATATATTAATCTTACATAAAAATGCTTATGTCTATATTTATATAATTTAGTGGAGTACTGCTTATTTTAAATCATTGTGTATGTGTGTGCCTGAGTATAGAGGCAATTCACCACATGCATACAGGTCAGAAAAGGTGTCAAATCTTCTGAATTTAGAGTTGCAGATGGTTCTGAGCTAGTATGTAGGCTGAGAGAATTGAACCCAGGCCCTCTCTAAAAGTGTAAGTCCCACTTTTATTCACTATTGTTAAAGCATCTTTATTTTAAACAATAAAAATAAGAATATAACTTTATAAAATTTACAATTATTTTGGATTATTATTTCCCTTTTATTCTTCTTTTTCTTAGATATTTTCTTTATCCCATCCCCCCTCCCCCTGGTTCTATAAGGGTAATCCCCTACCCACCCACCCAATCCCACCTTCCTGCCCTATCATTTTCCTACACTAGGGAATCAAGCCTTCACAGGACTAAGGGCCTCTCCTCCCATTGGTGCCTGACAAGGCCATCCTCTGCTACATATGCTGCTGGTGGCTCCATATGTACTTTTTGGTTGGTGGTTTAGTCCCTGGGAGCTCTGGGGAATCTGGTTGGTTTATACTCTTGTTTTTTCTAATCATTTAGCTGTTGCTCCTGCCCCTGGAATACTACATCCAAGAACAATTTCTAAAATTCTCTTGTTTGGAGTAAATACAAGTAAATATATACAGTTATGCAATTTATTTATAGAGTTAGTAAAGAAGAAAATTAATTATTTTATTTATTATGGAATGTAATAAAATAATTACAGATGCATTCAATGGTTGACACAGGACCTAGAACAATATTGTGGGGTTTTTGGTTTTTGTTTTTTCTATTTTCTAAACTTCTTTAGTCACCATTCTATATTTCATGCAAAAAAAAAAAAAAAAAAGACACATTTTAACTCTAGTCCTGGCTTGCTGGCTTGTATAGACTATGATGTCAGTAAGATAGTGAGGAAATTCAGCTTGCACACTGGGATAGCTGTGTCATCCTGGACAAATACTTATCTTCTTGGGCTTGGCTTGATTTCTACATTGGAAAGACTCCTCCTTCCTCATTGGTGGTAATAGATTCGAGTAGATAAAACACACCCCTGAAGCATGGTAGGGATAGAGAAACTATTGGGCTATACTTAGTACACCCCCCTCTTCTGTGCTACCATCACAATTATTACTGCTGTTTTCTATGGTACTTGAAAAACATGCAATTCTCTAAAGAAAATAAGACAGGATGGATTATATTAACTATAGGTAGTAAACAAATAAGTACCATATGAGTATGTGTTAGAGCAATGATAAATATTACAGAGAATAATTATAGTAGATTGTGGAATATGTTAAGCATAAAGTATTCAGATTTTGTAGTAGAACAAACAACATTTTGTTTAATAGAACATTCTATTGTTATTATGCAAATAATTGTTACTAAATTTCTTCTAAATACTTACATTTACATTGGAAAACCTGGGCTACTTTAAACTTCAGTTACAAAGGCTTCATTTTCTAATCAAGAGTCATTAATACAAAGGTACAAAGTGCCCAAAGTTTTAAGACTAACAGCGTGCACTCAGGCCTAAATCAGATATCTTTCCCCACTAATACCCTCCCCCCTACCAAACTGCAGGAAATGGCTGAATAGGAGGCAAAAAGAGGAAAGGATGTAACAGTGGGAGGCTGGGGAGGAAGTATGTGAAATTATCTCATGCATGGTTATTACATAAACTCAGGAACTCACAGTATTTGTGCTTGCCTGCACAAGACCTATACAAGGTCTAGCTAAACACAACTCTAAGTCAGTGTACCACATACTGAGTATGTATTGGCAGTTGATAACTGCTAAAGAAGTGAGAATCAACTTTGAGGGAGTGGTCACTGGCAGATTTCCCATATTTCAGTGAATGTACCTGCACCCTATACACGGACCACACTACTTTGACTTATATCAATGACAACAACTAAAAAGAAGACAAGAAAGTTGAAAAAGAAAGAGTGTTGGGAGGGGTTGCATCCTTAGCTATGGAAGGAGTTGCGGGGGGGGGGCTGAGAATGAATGTGATCATATTTTGTAGTCCATATATATGAAATTCTCAAGAATAAAGAAGAATTACAAAAAAATAAATACAAAAACATGTTCAAACTAAAGGAGGAAAAATATTAATTTTGAAATTTACCTCTTCGGTCTCTGTGTATAAAACACACTGAGATTTTTCTGCTTTGCAGGCCAGTGAGTATGTCTAGTTGTATTTGAGAACATTTGTCACACAATCCTTTGCTAGAAAGGGTGTGATGACGCTTTTAAATATGAATGATATTTGTAAAATCAAGAGAAATTTAGAACAAAGAACTGATATTGGGACTTAACTATGCAATCTTAAGAAACCAATTCTCCGGTAGTACTATGTCCAACTTTCTGAGGAGCCACCAGACTGATTTCCAGAGTGGTTGAAAAAAAAAAAAAAAAAAAAAAAAAGAAACCAATTCTCCATTCTCCACCGTGAAGGGAATTTCAACACTGAACATTTGAAAACAGCAACTGAGATGTAAATCAACATTCTCCTCCCTCTGCATGAGATGATGATCCCTTAATTACCAATAACACTAGTAATAAAGTCACAGTTAAATGAAGAAATCATAATGTTCTTAGACCCTTTAAAACTTAGCACAAAAGGTATGCATTGTAACTGACTTCATACAAAATTATCCTATTTATTGCCAAAGATAAATAGAATTTAGTTTTCCTTTATCAGTCTTGATTCTATTCAGTTAGAAGAAAGATTCAAACGAGCACAGTGCCTGATGGTAAATTTTTAGAACTGAACTTTCTTTTTATTCTTGGAAAATAATTTGTCCTAACTTAAGAATATATCAGGGTTGCTTCTGTATTCTGGTGTGCCTAGTCACATTTTGTGTGTGGTCATTCAGCAAAGATTCTAGAGGAAACCCAGACCCAAGACCAAGCAATGAAGGAAGAAGAAGTTCAGACTTTTGCATTTCGGGCAGTAATTTCCCAGTTAATGTCCTTGATCATCAATACTTTCTATTTGAACAAAGAAATCTTTCTGAGGGAGCTCATTTCCAATACATTAGACGCTCTAGATAAAATCAGATACAAGAGCTTGACAGACACTACTAAACTTATGCACATTAATCTCATTCTCAACAAACATCATTGAACCCTCATTATTGTGGACACTGGAATTGGAATGACTAAGGCTGACTTGATCAATAACCTTGGCACTATTGCCAAGTCAGGCACCAAAGCCTTCATGGAGGCTTTGCAGGCTGGTGCAGATATCTCTATGATGGGCCCATTTGGTGTTGGTTTTTACTCTGCATATTTGGTTGCTGAGAAAGTAACTATCATCATGAAGCATAATAATGATGAACAGTATGCCTGGGACTCCTCAGCTGGGGAAATCCTTCACAGTGAGAACTGACACAGGAGAAAAAATGGTTCATGGAACAAAGGATATTTTACATCTGAACGAAGACCAAACTGAACATTTGTAAGAAAGGCAAATAAAGGGGATTGTGATGAAACATTCTCAGTTTATTGGCTATCCCATTATGCTCTTTGTTGAGAAGGGATGTAATAAGAAAATCAGTGATGATGAGGCTGAAGAAAAAAAGAGAAAGAAAAAGAAAGAGTTTGGTGACAAGTCTGAAATAGATGTTGGTTTTGAAGAAGAAAAGGAGGAAGAAGAAGAAGAGGAGGAGGAAGAGGAAGAGGAGGAGGAGGGTGACAGGAAGAAAAAGAAGATAACGAAAAAGTACATTAATCAAGAAGAACTCAACAAAACAAAGCCGATTTGAACCAGAAATCCTGATGACATTTCTAATGAAGAATATGGAGAGTTCTACAAGAGTTTAACCAGCGATTAGAAAGAACATTTGACAAAGCATTTTTCTGTTGAAGGACAATTATAATCCCAGCCCTACTTTTTGTCTCAATATGTGGCTCCTTTTGATTTGTTTGAAAACAGAAAAAAAAAAGAACATCATTAAGTTGTATGTACACAGATTTTTTTTTTAACTATGAAGAGTTAATCCCTGAATATCTGAATTTCATTAGAGGGGGTAGTGGATTCTGAGGATCTCCTTCTAAATCTTTCCTATGAAATGCTACAGCAAAGCAAAATTCTGAGTCATAAGAAAAAAAATTGTCAATAAATGTTTAGAACTATTTAATGAACTGGCAGAAGATAAAGAGAACTACAAAAAATGAGGAGTTCTCAAAAAATATAAAGCCTCGAATTAGAAGGAGCGTTCAAAGCTCTTCTGATACTATATATCTGTTTCTGGGGATGAGATGGTTTCTCTCAAGGACTACTGCACCAGAATGAAGGAAAACCAGAAGCACATCTATTTTTTCACAGGTGAGACCAAGGACCAGGTTACTAACTCAGCCCATGTGGAACATCTCTGAAAGCATGGCTTAGAAGTACTCTATATGATCAAGTCCTTTGATGAATATTGTGTACAAGAGTTGAAGGAATTTGAGGCCAAGACCTGGTGTCAGTTACCAAAGAAGGACTGAAACTTCCAGAAGATGAAGAGGAAAAGAAGAAACAGAAAGAGAAAAAGACAAAATTTGAAAATTTCTGCAAATTTTTGAAAGATAGTTTGAAGAAAAAGGTTGAAAAGGTGGTTGTGTCACACCGATTGGTGACATCCCCAAGCTGTATTGTCACAAGTACATATGGGTGGACAGCAAAGGTGGAGAGAGTCATGAAAACTCAAGCCTTCAGAGACAACTCAACAATGGGTTACAATGCAGCAAAGAAACACTTAAAGATATACCCTAATCACTCCATTATTGAAAGTCTAGGAATTGGTCTAGGTATTGATGAGGATGATCCTAAAGCGAATGATACCATTGCTGCTGTAACTGAAGAAATATCATCTAAGCTTCACCAATACTATGTGTTTGATGTTTACCTTCATTCCTTCTGATAATATATTTTGCATCATTTTTGTTTATTTTTGTTAACATTTAAACCAACTGCAGATAAAATTTCTACATGTGACACTGTGATACTATAGGTTTGACTCAAGAGGTTGATAGAACATTTGTTTTAAGAAGTAATGTAACCTACTGTTAATGTTAACTTTGTAGTCTGAAGAGTTTAGTTGTTGAGCTGGATTCCTTAGTAGACAAAATTAAGATGGATTAATTTTCACCTTATTTTTTTCATTCCCTGTTGTTAATTCCGAATGTACTAGTCTTAGAAGTAAATATAAGTTAAAACAACTTGACAGGAATTCCCCAAGTGACTTGTTTTCCAAAGTACCAAAAACAAAACCATAAGTTTTCCTAGATCTTGTAACTCAGCAAGGCTTTTGAATAAAAATACAGTGTCCAATAATATTCTGCTTTAAAAGGTATATACATATGAGATAAAAAGAAATATTATATTAAAAATGTATTGATAGAAGTGGTAAAGGGAGATGGTACTAGAATGCAAGAAACTTTTCTTTCATGCCTCTCCACTGCTCCTGCTGACTTTAGAAGATTGTTTATTGTCTTGGAAACTATTCTTTGAGCTTTCCAACTGTCCTTGTGTCATTTCCTTTTGGAACATTGATTCATTCATCTCTATAGAAGGTCTTTGCTCATAGGAAGATACCAGAAGATACAGTAAGTATAACTTTTACATTGTATTTTACTGTGCTTCTCAAACATATCAATACTGTGGTGTAAACATTAATAATTTAGGGAAAATACTCACTCATGAATAATGGTTCATTAATTGAAAATGACTTACATAAGAGATGTGTGTTATGTTTACTTGTGATTTAGACAGAGTAGTTTTAAGGATGGGGGAAGTGATCAGTTGATAAACTGTTTCATATGCAAGCATGAATACCATATAAACAAAAGCACAGACCTACTAGCTACCCTAACTACTGGAGGACAGAAACTATGGAACCTTAGTGCTTGGTAACCTGTCAACACAGCCTGATTGGTGATTTCTCATTATGGTTTGATCCTAAAATTTGAAGGTAAGATTCTACTACTGAAGTTGCCACACACTTCAGACAGAGGGCTTGGAGTCATAGAACTGGAAGTGTCTTAGAACCCTCATCGATGATGACTGGCTTTAGTAGTTTCAGAATAGTCTTTGCAAACTGTTATAAGTGAAAAACATTCATTAGTCCTAATCAGCTGGAAGGCCTATAAACCATAGCAATGGCTAGAACCACAAGATATCCCTATTGTGTCATAGTGGCACACATATCTTGGGGATATTCAAAAGCTGTCAAACCAGTCTTAAGGCCTGCTGAATAGGAGGAGATTCATGACTAGTACTGTAAATCTAGCCAACTACCTGTGCCTGGAGAGAATATAAACTATGATGGAGAACATACTACCAATATAATTTGTAACTCTAAATTCTAACATTTATATTAAAAGATAATTACAGTGCTCCTTTCTCAGAAGAAGAACCTTTTGTCTGCAGATGGAGACTGTCACAGAGATACACATCTAGGCAAAATGCAGAGAATAATTAGGATGCCCAACTACAACAGAAACATCTGTAATATGACCCTTAGACTCAGAAAAAATGTCATGGAAATGAGGATGAAAAGATAATAAGAACCAAAGGACGAGGATAACTGTTCTTAGATAGTTTCTTCTAGACACAGCAGTTAAAATATTTCCATTATCAACACAATGGTGGCCTAAATACAACCTTAAATATTTATTCATAACATTTGTTGACAAGGCATGTTGGTTAAGGAAATGGCATGAGTTCTTGGGCCTAGATGAAGAACTATATGCAATTGATTGCTCAAAGAAAATCAGATTTGTCCAGAAAAAAAAATGTGTGTGTGTGTGTTTGTGTGTGTGTGTGTGTGTAAACAACACAAAATGGCCTCAGTAGGTTATATATTTGTATGCACAATATAATAATTAAAGATTTCATGAGTTTGAGAGAGGGTGCAAGATGAATTAGAGATAGGAAGGAGGGATGGAATGATATTATGTATTAATCACATATAAAATTCTAAAAAAATTTTTGAGAAGTGCTAGGCACAAGATAAAGCTTTTGTTTATTTACTTTACATCCTGATCATTGTCCCTTATCATATGGGTCACTGGTTCCATAGTCCCTTTCCTCATTCCCCCCTCTCCTCCTCTGAGAGTTTGGAGGCCCACACTGGGTATCCCGCAACTTCCTCTTCCACTGAGCCAGACAATTCAGCTGAGTTGGGAGAACAGATTTGACAGACAGCAGCAGCTGGGCTTTGGTGGCGCATGCCTTTAATCCCAGCACTTGAGAGGCAGAGGCAGGGGGATTCCTGAGTTTGAGACCTGCCTGGTCTACAGAGTGAGTTCCAGGACAGCCAGGGCTACACAGAGAAACCTTGTCTTGAAAAAACCAAAACCAAAACAAAACAACAAACAAACAAACAAACAAAAAACAACAAAACAGACAACAGCTATAGGGATACCCCCCCGCTCCGGTTGTTGGGACCTACATGATCCTACTACATGTGTGTGGGGGGCGAGGTCAGGTATCCTTATCGATTGGTGTTTCTGTCTCTTAATGCCCCTAAGAGTCTAGGTTAGTTGATACTGTTGGTCTTCCTATGGAGTTCCTATCCCCTTCAAGACCCTAAATCATTCATCCAACTCTTGCATAAGAGTTCCTGAGCTTCATCTAATGTTTGTTGTGGCTCTATGTATCTGTCTGAGTCATATGCTGAGTAGAGCCTCTCAGAGGGCAGCTAGGCTCCTATCACCAAGAATAACAGCGTATCATTAATAATGTCATGGGATGGGTTTCTAATTGGGCCAGTTATTGCTTGGCCATTGTCTCACTCTCTGCTCCATACCCTTTCCCTGAATCTCACTTAGAAGAGGAATACAATAGTTGAAGTAGGCTGCTAGAGGGAGGAAACTGGATAGGAGAGGAGATGGTAAAAGAAATGGGGGTTTGGGATCAGGTGTGGGGAGAGACAGAGGAGATGGCCAGATAGCCATGAGAATGAACGGAAATCTGCATCTGGCAGCATTGGATGGTGGTGGGGGTGCATCTCAAGGACTGTGCCAGAGATCTGGGGTAGGAGAGGCTCCTGAGAATCAATATTTGTGAGTGGGAGATGGCCTTAGCTGAGACTCAAAGCAGTGGGGATATAGAACCTTAAGAGGCCACTTCCTGTGGCCAAGCAGAAACCCCAGAGAAGTCATAGGGATACCAACCCACATATAAAACTTTCAACCCCACATTTCACTTTCCTATGAGATAGACACTTTTTAATTGCTAAGAGTTAATGAACATCATATCTACTGTTGTTAGAGATGCTACTATAATATATACATTAAAAATGTAATAATTTAAATGTAATTACTAAGAAACTATTGTAAATCACCACAAAAGGAAATGCATAAAACAAAAGTCTCCCACTTAGTGAATTATCTCAAGTGCCCATTATTCTTCCTCCTCTTGGCATTGGAATATTGAATGCTGCCACTGTGGCTGAAACTTCCAAAATTCTACCTACTTCTTCCCAAAGTAACAACTTCCCTGACTGTTGCTTTAAAGACATAATCTAGGTCTATGTTCATAAATTTAACCCATCATTTGCAATATATCAAATAACCATAGGTCGCCTACTGTTTTGAGTTGACATTTTAGGAATTATTTTTCATTTAACACAAACGTTCCAAGATTCATCCTTCTCATTTCTTGTATTCATGAATCAATAGTTCTTGTTGTTGGATAGTGTTCTAGTGAATTAATAGATCATGATTGTTTATTCCTTTTTGGATGAGCATTTTCCTTTTTTTTTTTTTTACAATTTGTTATTTTCTGATGAGACTATTACAAATGATACTATTCTCAACTGACACACATCTCCAAGTTTATATTTTCATACTTTTTGAAATATATAACCCAAAAATGGAGTTCTGTGGCAAAGGGCATATATTTACACAGCTTCATGGAAAATATGAAAATGTCTGTTTTCTAAAATGGTTTTACCAAGTCAAATAGGGCATTCTTGACCTATAAATATTTTCAATGTTTTACATCTATTCTATATTTGCTTTGCTTAGTTCCAGTGAAATTTTGTAATAAACACATTTTTATAAATCACAGTGAGGTGGTTGGAATGTGCTTGACCCAGGGAGTGGCATTATTAGGAGATGTGGCCTTGTTGGAGTAAATGTCTCCTTATTTGAGGAAGTGTGTCACTGCGGGAGAGGGCTTTGAGACTCTCCTCTGATCTAGCTGGAAGGCAGTAGTCTTGCCTTCAGAATAAGATGTAAACTTCTCAGCTCCTTCAGCTCCATGCCTGCCTGGACACTGCCCTGCTTCCTACAATGATGATAATGGACTGAACCTCAGAACTTGTAAGTCAGAGCCAATTAAATGTTGTCCATTATAAGAGTTGCCTTCTTCAGGGTGTCTCTTTACAGCAATGAAAATCCTAAGAAACCCAGCTTATTAAAACTAACAAAAGACATATCTGTATAAGTACATAGAACCATGGATAATTATTATTGGTTATGTATTTAAAACATTGCTGTGCACCTTTCACAAAATTATTTATCGAAGATAATTTCTTCCTTACTTTCAACATACTGTCTAGTGTTGGTCTAAATTTAAGACTAGAAATTTAGAAAACAGTCCACAAGACAATTATGAGGAGGCCAAACCTTTAATACCAAATTAAAGTTGCTAAAACAGGAAAATTAGAAGTAGATATCATTATCACTGGGGAAATTTTACCATGCAAATCATTAACAAATAAAACTCATAAAAATACATAAAAATAGTAACATGCCAGACCAAGTTTGCAGTTGTTCGTAATAAAAGTATGATCTGCCTTGGAATTTCAAATCAAAAAATAAAATGGGAGTAGTAGTAGTAGTATGATGTTAAGTCAATGAATATAAATTTTGAAACTAAAAGAATAAAGGAAAAATAATTGCAAACACAAAGAGAAAGCTCTTGGTAAAATTTAAATCATTTTTTTAAAAATTAGCAAGTTAAAACAAAATACAATTAATAAAGCAAAGAAGGAACACCATCATTAATAAACAGCATGTTTACTAACAAAATATGGAAATATTTCTGCTGATATTGTAACCAAACAAGAATGTTTCTTTTCCTTCCTTATAAACATTACATCACAGATCTCACAAATACAGCTAAGCAAGAAATCTAAATATAAAAACTGAAAGGGAGGTACAAACTTGTTGCATGTATACTCACAGTGGCATGTAGGAAATCCTAAATATACACTGTAAGCCCCCTAGGGCAACATTAGACACTTCACTCTCTAGACTTTTCTATTGGCCACAACTACTATTCCCAGCCCCTCAAGACTGCAGAGTGGCCAGGCTCTGCCCTACAAGGGGAAAAAACCCCTTAAGAGCTGGATACAAAAATCCCATCAATCCCTGATCTTGTCATAGGATCAGGCCATTTAATCCTCTGACCACCCTGAAAAGCTCTGCCCCACAAGAAACCCTATACAAAGCCTAGCATGGGTGCTCAGCTCCCTGGTGCTTCTTGCCATAACAGGCAGCAAGCCTTTTGTGTTTTCCCTCAATAAGTTTCTCCTGTGAGGTTTGTTTCACAGTATGGCATTATGATATAACTTGGCTCCTAATTTCCAGGATACCTTTCCCCTCTCAGCTGTAAAACTTACATACTACAATATATCTGTTATTATGAGTATTATGGTGCCTTGGTATGTTATTAATTAAAACTATATTTTGGTTCATGACTGAATAGTACAGCATTCTGTCACTCAGAGAGGAAAACATTATCCAGTGTAAAAGTTTGCATTATCAAACCTTACTTCTACCTTGTAGAATACAACATTTTGAAAACATTGCATCTGATGTGGTTTAATTTAAGATTGGTAACGACTTTCTAGGGAAAAAATGAGTCCCTGCACAGTAATAAGATTTATAATAATTATTTGAACATCTTTTATTCAAAAGAAATATTTCTTTAATTCATAATTAGAAATGAAGTTATCATAGAGATGGAAAAGAGCAAGTTATCACAAGCAGTATATTTTTTGTTTCAGTAAGTCAAATTCATTAGTGAGTATCTATTTACAGCATGCAGTTTAGGTAGAGCTAGTAAAAAGTGATACAAAATTTAATAACGTTTTGTAGTTCATGCTTTCTTCAATTTTTCCACCTAACCGCTTCTTTTGAGAAAATGTGTACAATTTTTGTATATTGTTATGTAAAATAGGTATACAAATAAAAGATTTACTGGTAACAAATTATAAGAAAAATTATTTTCAACGAGTCTTTTGAATTTGTGCTATTTTACCATTTATTAAGGATGATAGATATATTTACACTGTTGAGATGCGAGCCCTTGTTTACTTTTACAAAAATAATTAGATTTTTGTGTAATGTTTGGAACTCCAGACTTACAGCATCTTCATTGTTTTCTAGATATTATTACATTAGATTTATAATAATCAATGCTAAGAACACCAATGTACAGATACGTATTATAAAATGTCAGAAGTAGATTCAAGGACATTTCTTGACTTCTTAAAGAATCCCATCCTAATTCTAAGATAAGACCTCTTTTATGAAACTCATTTGCAACTCAACCATCATTTTTGATGTCTAACACAGTACAATAATTTGATAGTTATGTTTCAAGGGACAATGATAAGAAAATATTGATTAAAGTTTTTATAATAAGAAATGTTTTTTACAAGGGTAGAAAACGTTGCATTCACAGTAATCACACTGTGATCATCAACAGGTGATACCCTAAATTTTGAACTGATTTGCTTAAGAGAGTATTCTCTCATTTTGTGTGATATGCCATCATGAACAGTAAAGTCTACATGCTGTGTGTTGAGGATCAAGGCTGCAATGAAGTCAGAAAGTGCAAAATTCACTGATTCACACACACTTTAGATTCATTCATATTTGATTCTGTATTATTTATGTGTATTGTGCATTCAGGAACCTTTTAATGTTTTATGACTCTCATGTTCATTTACAGAACCCCAAATAGGATCCTATCCCTGACTATAAGAAGCTTTGTTCTAGATTACAATTGGAAAGATATGGCAACAGGACAGGCTATATACAGAAGATTCAGCCTCATGACTTGCTTCATAAATACCCTGATTTTACTGCTAAGATGTACTATCCATAGGAAACTTTTTGATTATTCCTCTGTTATTTCTGTGGCTCAAATACATACACCTCTGAATATTCAGCATCCATTATTTCCCCCTAGTCTTAATCATTGCACCTTGCTTGCAGAATCCAAACTAAAAATCACCATGAATTTTAAAATATACTATACTTACTACTGCAATGCATATTGATTTGCACCTGGTTTTCTCCTGTCCTGTTGGGAGTTTGTCCTAATGTTCTTCACAAGTGCCATAGAGAAGGAGGCATTGGAAAAGCTGCATTCTTTGTATGGAGGCTGCACTTGCGACTGTTAGACACTAATCACTATTGAATGTGCTTAGTAGTATTAGCGAATACAATGTTATAATACTTAAAATATGCTATTTAGGATACAGTTTTAGAGCCGTGCAGTGGTGGCACACCTCTTTAATCCCAGCACTTGGGAGGCAGAGGCAGGCAGATTATTGAGTTTGAGGTCAGCCTGGTTTACAGAGTGAGTTTCTGGACAGTCAGGGCTACAGAGAGAAACCCTGTTTTTTTTTGTTTGTTCGTTTATTATTATATGCAAGTACACTGTGTTCAGATACTCCAGAATAGGGAGTCAGATCTCGTGTGGATGGTAGTGCGCCACCATGTGGCTGCTGGGATTTGAACTCAAGACCTTTAGAAGAGCAGTCAGGTGCTCCTACCCACTGAGCCATCTCACCAGCCCGAGAAACCCTGTCTTGAAACAAACAAACAAACAAACAAACAAACAAACAAAGGATACAGTTTCAGCTCATTAGTTGGTCCTGACATATTGTTCTCTAGAATAACTGCTCTGTCATGTTTATTCCAAATTTTGTTTTATTAGCATATTTTATTTATATGTAATAAGGGATGTGATGGTTTATATATGTTTGGTCCAGGAAGGGTTTCTCTTGGATCCTCCCTGATTCTGGCTCTTATCATGTCTCTGTCCCATCTTCTGCAATGTCCTTGAGTCTTAAGGACAGAGGTCATACAAATGTCTCACTGTGGGGCTGAGAACTCTACTAATATTTGTTCTCAGCATGTTGATCAGTTTTGGGTTTCTTTGTTAATCACTGTATACTGCACAAATAAAATTTTCTGCAGTAGTCACAGCTGTGTGAATTTATGGNTCTTATCATGTCTCTGTCCCATCTTCTGCAATGTCCTTGAGTCTTAAGGACAGAGGTCATACAAATGTCTCACTGTGGGGCTGAGAACTCTACTAATATTTGTTCTCAGCATGTTGATCAGTTTTGGGTTTCTTTGTTAATCACTGTATACTGCACAAATAAAATTTTCTGCAGTAGTCACAGCTGTGTGAATTTATGGAATTCTATTTTAAAAGGAGGCCTAAAAGGAATAACATAGTTCATTTGTATGATCGGATGACTTCTGGCAAAGCACAACGATGAGCTATGTCTGATTCAATCAATAAAACATCTGAAATACAATTTAAATAAAATCAAAGTAAGTAATTTTAGATATATGCAGACTATATGACATAAATATTGAACAAAATAATATATTATAAATTTAAGTAGTATATATATAATTGAGACTTTAGTTATGTAAAATGTAAATTAAAAGAAATCTATGCTTTAAATCAAAGCATTTGGGGGTTAAATAAGCTTTAAACATTGATAGGCCATTTAGATCTGTAGAAGTAAAAATGCAGAGACTAAGAGCATAGTGCAGGTTTAGGAAAATATATTTCAGTGCGTATTATCTAAATAATTTAAAGAACTGACCAACTGACTATGGCTATAACATATAAAATAATTTGTTTTCTCTGTGATTTTACCAAATGGTGAATAAGCAAGAGGCTAAGAAGGCACTAGGTTGCCTTGTCTAGTCAGCTGGACAGAGCTACCAGCAGCAGATGCTGGCCACGCCCAAGCCTTCCACAGTCCATACTGTATGCAGAGGCACTTCCCACCTTCTTTCCTGAACAGGGAGTAGGTCATTGCAAGACAAACTGTTGGTGCCTCTGTGTTACCTTTTCATGGTTACACTTACAGACACAAAGACCTCATATCACATAAAGCACTTTTGTGTTTCTTTCAACTAATGTTCGGTTTGTTTTTGAAGACAGCTCATCTTAAATTGATTACAGACAGCCTAGAGAGCAATTGAAAGTGTAATTTTGTCCAATTGCCAATTAATCAGGAGTTAAAAGCACTTGAGCAGAGAATTGGCAAATGCTCCAGTCACAGCAAAGAGTGAGCCTTCTTTATCATATAAATGAAGACATTTTCTATCAAAGTAAAAAGTCATGGAAAATGAATAGGCATTATGATCACATTACCAAAGTCATTTAATTTTGTTTATCCTCTTTAATGAAATCTGTCATAGACTAAGTAGATGGCACTGGGTGATGTACATTGCTGCTGGTAACTTAACCACATGCATATTTACTGACTCTTCCAGAACAAGACTTATCTTTTCTTGTGATGCCTTAAAACTTCCAGTGCCTTGTGTCAACTCTCCTCAGCCACAGTCATTTGTGCCTTAGATTTGTCTTTGTATTTTGTGGTCATTGGCTCAGCAGTGAGCTCATTCACAGATCAAGGAGCAAGCCTCTGTCAGCTGCCTTCTGCACTGTTACAGAAGTAGATTGATGTTGACAATGTCCTCAGGCACGACAAAAACTTCTAGGAAAATGAGGTACCTCACAAATGTTGCTACATTCCTATTATAGTTTG
This sequence comes from Mus minutoides, assembly GCA_902729485.2. Classification (NCBI taxonomy): domain Eukaryota; kingdom Metazoa; phylum Chordata; class Mammalia; order Rodentia; family Muridae; genus Mus; species Mus minutoides. The sequence continues at coordinate 213,034 of LR750883.1, read as the reverse complement.
AAATGCAACTTGTATTCTATTTTAAACAGTTTTTCCATGGCATGAAAATCTTTTCTCATGTAAGAAAAACAGTTTATGTCCAGTACAACCGCATGACACTCAACTTCACTTTTCTACTAGGCATATGCAGAGGAAGGAATTAAATCAAGTGTTTTCATTCATTCATTAATATGCAATATCATGAATAATATCTTTATAATTCAACTAAAATGCTATCTGGAATGTTGCTGCATGTGAAGGTTTTGAAATCCAAAGCAAATTTGTTTATTATAGAGTGGGTTAACTTTCATAAAAGATATGTACAATCCTGGCGTGGTGGCACATGCCTTTAATCTCAGCACTTGTGAGGCAGAGGCAGGTGAATTTCTGAGTTCGAGGCCAGTCTGATGTACAGAGTGATTTCCAGGACAGCCAGAGCTACACAGAGAAACCCTGTCTCAAAAAGCAAAAAGCAAAAACAACAAACAAACAAAAAACCACACACACACAAAAAGATATGTACAAATTTACATAAAATTACAACTACTATAATGTGCAGGAACTCTATGAAACAGATCGCATATCATATTAAATTGACTTACACATGAATTACATCCTTACATCCACCTGATTTTCTCACACTTACTAGGTTGCCTGGACTACTAAAGATGCATTTCTTTTTTTATTAAATGTTGACTTGATAAACATTGTTAATTCTAACCTATGTAGAGACCTGGTATAATGCAAAGGATAGTGGGTCTGATTTGCATAGATCTTTCATCTTACCTGATCTAAATGGATCTCTCAAACAAATGTAGTTCTTTCTGTTTACTGAACAGCACAGAAAATATGGTATAAAAAGAGATGAGGTTTTTTTTGTTTTGTTTTGTTTTTGTTTTTTTGTCAATCTTGCCAGAGGAAATTTTTTTTCTCTTTATTAGATATTTTCTTCATTTAAATTTCAAGTGTTATCCAGAAATTTCATTTTATGGCCACATTGACTCAGAATATCACACAAAAAGATCAGATTTTTTGTTTTTGTTAATCTATAACCATATGCTATTTTCCACATTTTTCTCTGTCTGGGAGAGGGTGTTGTTTTTGATTTCATGCTGTTTTCAGTGAATGACCTTTGGCTAGCAGCTACCTCTTACATACATACATACATACATATATATATATATATATATATATATATATATATATATATATATATATATATTGTTCTGAATCAGAGGCATGACTGGGCCAAAAGGAAAATAAGAAGTATAGTACATCCTGGAGTCTAAAGCATAGTTGCATTGATTAAAATGCATCAGTTTTCTTAAAGGTAAATTAATTCGGAATTGGTCAAAGGCACAGTAATTAAAGCAGAATGAAAGCCTTGTTATGAATGATATCAAAACACACTAGCAACTTGGTGGCAGGTTGGATGATGGCCGATTTTTCAATACAGGCTTCTAACAGCAATTCTCAGAAAATTCATTCCCACGGAGAATGTGTATGATTCAGGAGTCATAAATGTGTCCACGGTCACTATTCAGGTTCAGAAACAGAATTTTTCTATTGTCTTCTATGCCTTTTACAAGGTCTTGCCATGGTTCCTTAACATTTCTTTGCTTTGGTAGAACATCTGTCGCAGTAGTAATTTCTTTGTCATTAACTTTACAACATGTGACTGTTGTATTATGTATTATGGAAATATTTGGGGTAAACAACTCTGAAAAATTAGATAAAGTTATAATCGATAACAAAGTAATGATAAACATATACAGAAGAGATTAAAAGGCCAATGAAAGAAGACAGGCAATGATGTCTAACAGGAGGCAACTGATTTTTCTCTCTCCCTAAATATAGTTACTGTCATTTTTTTCCTTCCTCCCAAAGATCTAGCCTCAAAACAGGAAGCATCTGATGATTTCAGGCTATGCTCTTCTGCCTGTTACTCTTGTGCCACAGCTTCTTTGCATACATTAAATTTAGAATCTTATGAAATCTAATGATATGTCTTAACCTTGTAGCCTTCTGGGGCTCCTTTTGCCTGCCCTGTCTAAAGTAATCTCAGGTCACCAGCAATGCAGCAAGGATTCCCAATACGTTTTCCATTCATCTTCCACACATTAGCAAAAGTTCTGTATTTCAAGGAAATTAAAAAAAAAAAAAATTACTGCTAACACAAAGGCTAATTTCCAGGAATGCATTTGTAGATAATCTCCCTTATCACAGGCTCGTTTTGTGCTTACAAGACACTTCTGTTATTTTTTTTTTTATCATCTACATCACAGCTGTACTCCCTGATTCATTGTACTGAGCAAAGCGGGTTTCTTTTACATAATTTACTTTGGCAATTGTTCTGCATTGAGAGATATGTAAGAATTGAAAGAGGAATGAGGAGAATATGTGTAAGTAGAACATGTATCTTCCCAAAGCCATAGAAACGGGTATCCATGTGCGACAAAATGAAGTGAGAGTTACAAAGTCAACTTTTTGAGTTGAAAGAGACACAAATGAAGGTTATAACGAAACCAAGTATTACACTTGAGAATATAGTATTTTTTCTTTGAAATGTTCAAAGTAGAAATACTTTCTTTATAGACTTCTTGAAGATTCAAATGAATTAATATAGTTTGTATAAGCATAACATCTGCATTTACAGATATAACGTAAGTTTTGCCTATTTTGCTTGTTTAATTTGTAGCTTAGAACTATAACAATAGAGTTATTTATAAATAATAATACTAACCATAACTTATTTTAAGTAATAAGCATTAAGTGTTATTACATATCAATCATACATTTAATAAGCATTTTGAATGTCTATGGCAATTAAGATTTGGGTACAAATGTTTTATTCATTCATATATTCATTACATATGTCTCCTTATGTTCAATCTTATTTTCATTATAATTAACAATGACGTACCTACCAATTTAGAATAACCTTGGTTATATTCATTAAATAAGTGTAACACTGTTCACAATTACTATTTTATTAAAACTGATTAGGTGATTAAAAAAAACTTAGCATGATCATAAAAGACATCATTAGGATTTAAATAAAATTATTCAGGATATAAGTATCATTGTTTTGAAAAATCACCCACCAGACGTGTGTGCTTTATTAAAGTGGGACAGCATGGTTCAATATGCATAAGCTTCATCTCCAGCATAAAAAATCAAAAGAATAAGAGAGTAATAGAAATAAATAAGGAAAGAACACTAAGCTGAAATTAACTGACCTTATAAAAATCTTATTTATTTTTTTGGAATCATAATTGAAGCAGATGTAAGTGAGAATGAAGCATGGTTTTAAGAAGAATCAGAATATAAGGAAGCTTCCAAGTGTGTTTGCAAATTTCAGTTCTACTGACCGCATTATACTCTTCCTTAAATCACTATGAACTGAGTGTGGATATTTATGTAGAAAAAAAAAAGATATGATTGAAATAGAGACATAAACCCTAAAGAAACTTAAATACTCTACAGTGGACAAAGAAATAATTCTAAGAATGATATTGTAGGTACATGTCTACGAATATATGTGTGTGTGTAGTATGATATAATCTTTTCTTCAGAGCAGTAAGAATGAATTCTTAGATGGCAATCCTTAAGGAATAAATAATATTAATGACCACATTCACACTAATTTTCTTTGTTAGCTCATTTATTTTTCAAACACACATGTTTTAGTATCATATTTTGGGTAATTGAGCTAACAAAAATTATGTCATTTTAGGTAGAAGAATAAATTTTTATTTTTGTTTTATATTTTACAGAGCAGGTTTATATTTGAGGTTGAAATTAACAGAAAAATGTGATAAACATTTTGATTGTTTTAAAGTTTTTCAACTATGTTCTTTTCAAAACATTCCCACCTAAAATCTCAACAACAACAGCAAAATAGCTGCTTTATTCCTAATATACTTGACATTTCTTTGTCTTGATCCTGTACTACTTTCTGCTTTGTTTCTTCATACAAAATGCTCCTTTTAATAATTTTTAAATTTTTATGTTTCTTTGTTTTAAGAATTGGGAGCGGGTGAAACCTTATAAAAATACATTGTGTGAAATGATTTACATTAAAAATTATTTTCTTAATTATCTTTAATCTCCTTTTTTACATTCCAGTTGTTATCCCCCTCCAGTTCTACCCTTCAACAGTACCTCTTCCCATCCCCTCCCCATCTCTAAGAGATGTTCCCCTCCCCCTCCCCCTCCCCCATGATGTCAGGCCTCCCCACTCCCTGGAACTTCAAGTCTCTCTAAGGTTAGCTGCCTCTCCCATCACTGAGACCAGACTAGGCAGTGCTCTGCCTTGGACCAGCTAGTGTATGGTTTGGTTCATGGCTCAGTGCCTAAGAGATCTCAAGTGCCTGGGGTTAGTTGAGACTGCTGGTCTTCCTATGGGGTCACCCTCCTCCACAAATTATTACAGCCTTTCCCTAATTCAACCACAATGGTCCCCAGATTGAGTCCATTGGTTGGGTGTAAGTATCTGCCTCTGTCTTGGTCAGCTGCTATTGGGCCTCTCGGAGGTCCACCATGCTAGTAGGCTCCTGTCTATTGGTTATTTTATTTACTGACGTTTCAATGTTAAGCACACCATAGCATCGGTCATAGTTTCAGGCCTTGGAGCCTCCCTTAAAATGGATTTCAATTTGGGCAGATGACTGAACCTCATTTCCCCCAGTCTCTTCTCCATATTTGTCCCTGCATTTCTTTTAGACGGGGACAATTCTGGGTCAGAGTTTTTGACATGGGATGGCAACCCCATCCCTCCACTTGATGCTGTCTTTCTACTGGAGGTAGACTCTACACGTTCCCGCTCTCCACTGTTGGACATGTTCTACTTAGTCGTGCCTTTTCTGTTTAACCATCTTGTCCAGGATCCCATTGTAACTGTATCCTCTACACTTGGTTCCTGGACATCCTATTACATCTTGCTTTCTTGTTTGTTTTTTTTTTTCTTGTTTTCTTTCTTTCTTTCTTTCTTTCTTTCTTTCTTTCTTTCTTTCTTTCTTTCTTTCTTTCTTTCTTTTAATTAGGACACATGAATACTTGAACCTGTTGGCTCAAAGTTTGCATGCTAATGAGAAACTCTTATGTGTTTTCTCCCATAGATGATACCTAATAATTTTAGTAAGAGTCTAGGTATATCACTTAAAACACTGAAAAAGGAGAATGACAGCACACCGAAGAACCTGAAGAGGAACAGAGCTTCCTCCCTGAAGAACTGTAGGATACTGTGAAAGTTCAGGACTGGTGCTCAAATAGGATGCTTGGCCCATTTGACACAAGAAACAGAATTTGAATTTAAGTATTATACATAACATTTGTTATTAAGCTGTTTTCTAACTTTATTTTTTACTATGATCAAGTATAGTGTTATTTCCATTTGTGTGTGTGTGTGTGTGTGTGTGTGTGTGTGTGTGTGTGCATGTATGTGTGTGTGCATGTGTGTGATATCACAGAGGAAAAAAGAAGCTAATGTCCTAAGGATTTTTCAAATGTCTATGGTAGAGATTAAATGAAGGTTACTCTGTGCTTCATTTGTTAGGGAGAAGCAATAGCCCTTGGTATATAGATACGTAAGAGCAAGGTTTCAATGAACCATTGGCCCCAGGTGGAGAATTGCTCTTATAAGGCTAGTCTATAAGACTGATATCCTAATGCCTTTCATTGCCCTTTCTCTTTGATTTATTGTGCAGATTATTTTCTATTTTCTTTTAATTTTGAGGTTACAATATAATTACATAATTTCCTACTCTTTTCTGCAGTTACACCAGGATATGTATTCACACCTTTACCCATCTTGATCAATTTTAAATTCATAGTCTCTTTTTAAAGTTGTTGTTACATATATATGTATATGAATATAAATGTATATTCCTAAATATATCTTGCACAATCTGTATCATGTTACTTCTATGAATGCTTTCAGGGTATTAGGTAAACAATTGGTGTGTTCTTCCATGGGGAGGACTATTTCTTCCAGTATCTGCTTTTCTTAGTTGCCTATTGTTCTTTTTGTAGAGTTGAAGCATTCTGGACTTCCCCTCTCCATTTTTAGCATATCTAACTGTTGCTCTTGTTCAGATCAAGTTTAGGCAGTTGTGTTGCTGATTTTCAAGTGTGCTTGTTTTGTAATTGGTTGTAGTTTTTTAGAGTGGTCTCCATCTGTTGCAAAGAAACATTTCCTTTATGAGGGGTATATCTGTATGTACAAAGATAAATATTTAGAATATAGCTAGAAAATAGATTGGTCTAGTTAAGTGATGTATGTGAGTTCTCCTTCAAAATCCATGGTTTTATTGGTACTAAGTATTTGGATAGGTTTCCAGAACCAAGAATAGTATCCATCTGGTTGAGCAACTCTTAGTCCATTAAGAGATCTGTTGGCTACCATCAAGGCATCCAAGCTACTACTGCAACCTTAGTGTTATTATGCCACACTAATAGTTGTGGTTCTTGGATGTAGCTGGTTAGGTTGTTTCCTTCCTTTGAAATGTTAAAAGCTAGTCCTCAGGGAGCAGGCAATCATATCAGTTCCAAGTTTGGGCCCCATGTCTGAAATGAATAGTGTCTTCAGTAGGACTTACCTTCCACCTCTGCAGGACAACCAAGGTCAACAGTAATAATCTGTAATGTCTTCAAATTCTCTTGAACAATCCAGTCCAATGGATCAAAGAAAGGCTTCTGATGCCAGATTGTGGGATTTTGCTAGGTATCTTCATACATGAGTTTATATGTACTATGCTGTTTTTTTTCTCTTATAATTTTAGGTAGATAGTTAATAGTATGATAATCTATTATGATTTTCAGCCATCTTTACTGTTATTTTACCTTTTTTATTCTCTATTAACTCCCTTTCCCCTCCCTAATAAGAGCTCCCCATCATTTTCTCAAGTCAGATTACCTGTACCTTGTCACTTCCCTCTCTATTGTTTAAGTCTCCTACCCTGCTTGTGGTCCTTTTTCACTTCCTTGGTCTGTAGTTACACCAGGATATGTATTCACACCTAAAGAATTGGAGCTTAGAGTATCCAAGGAGAAAGAACATGCAATATCTGTTTTTCTTGGTTACTTCATATGGCCTTTTCTAGTTCCATCAATTTACTTGCAAAGATCATTATTTCATTTTTCTGTTCAAATAAATAGAATTCCGTAGTGCTGAGGCACCACATCTTTATTATTCTATCATCAGCTGAAAGGCATTTGTGCTGTTTCCACTTCTTATCTATAGTAAATAGAACAGCAATACACATGGTTGATCCAACATGTATTGAGTTCTTTGTGAGTATGCCAAGGCACAGTATACCTCAGTCATAATGTTCACCATCTCTAAAAAGGAAATCCAAGTCAAAACAACTTTGAGATTTAATCATACCCTCCACAGAATAGCAAAAGTCAGTAAAACAACTGATAATATATTGGGAGGGGATTGTGTGGGAAAAGAAACCTTCATTCCCTCTTCCTGGGATTTCAAACTGGTGCAGGCACTATGAAAATCAGTGTGGAGAATTCTACAAAAGCTACGAGTAAATCTACCACACAATGGTTAGGTTTTTTTGTTTTTGTTTTTGTTTTGTTTTGCTTTGTTTTAACAACTTGACACAAGCTAGAGTCATCTGAGAGTAGAGAACCTTAATTGAGAAATTGCTTTCATAAGATTGGACTATCAACAAGCTTGTAGGGCTTTTTCCTACTAAGTAATTTTATGTTGTTGGAAGGCCACGCCCATTGTGGGTGGTGTCCTGGATGGCGTTCTTGGATTATATAAGAAAACAGACTGATAAGGCATAAGGAATAATAGCGATCAACACACCTCTGTGATCTCTGCATCAGCTCCTGCCACCAGATTCCTGTCCTGACTGCCTTTATTGATGAACAGTGATATGAATGTATAACCTCAATAAATCCTTCACTTCGCAGCTTGGTTTTGGCCGTGGTGTTTCAACAAAGCAATAGAAACCTTATTTATCATGCATATCTACTTATGTTACTGGTGCTGAGATACATATATCTTTACAGTACACTAAAGACTAACAGAAAGTGATTCTTATATTGACCATAGAAAACTAACATTTGTATTTCACTGTTATAGGGTCCATCTTTCCCTGGAAGCTTCGAAACAAATTGTGGTTTGTCAGAACTTTGTGTACCTACATTTGACATAATACTACAGTATCATTTTATAATCCACAATAACCACATAATCTATCCAGAAAGTGATGATGTTCTTGAACTATATTTTACATTCAAGTCAGGAGAGATGGAGGAACAGTTCATGAGAAGCGAGAATGTGAAATAGTTTCTACAATGTGCTCATTTGGGAAACTTTAACTTAAATTTAGTTTTAATACTATTGAGTTTATGTTCAATGACATACTTACTGATTTTATTTCTTTGTAGTTTTCCCTTTTAAGGCAATAAAATGCAGAAGCAGCATTTCATAGATTATCTAAGAGAAAAACAGTATTTATAGGACTCTGTAGAGATTTTCAAATCATCCATCCTGTTTTTAATTTTCCAAAGTTTTAAAGACATTAGTTTTCCAATACACATCACATCTTGTTAAAAGAAACAGTTTAATAAGAATACATTATCTCCTCTAAGGAATAGTAATAAAGGAAATGCAAGTTAAGTGTATCTGAGAGTAAAATAAATAATGCAATCTCTCAGCAAAGGAAGGATGTGGAAAATACATATTTTATACTTGTTTGGAACACCATGTTGAGTAAAATGTAGAATATTCTTTAATTTTTAAAATAAATGCTTCTTTATGTTAAAAGTCCCACTCATGGTAAAGCAATAGTATATTAACTTCTGTTCTCTAGTATCTTTCCATTATCGCAACTGTACTGGGATGCCTTTGTAGATTTGTATTCATATTTTTATTTTTTATAAGCTCTTTTAACTCATCACACATTCCTGTGACTATCTGTGAGTCATTGCGGGGCGCCTCCCTGCTTCCTCCGTCGACCACCAAGAAAGTCACGCCACCACCGGGATCTTCTCAGTCAGCTTTATTCAGGAGCGCCTTGTTTGTAGATTCCCAGGACTCTGGACAGCAGCAGAGCTGCTGCTTTTATACACTCCCAGGGAAGGGGGAGGGGTATCATAGTGGTTGCTGATTGGTGCACCAAGCCATACCTCATTTGCATGTGGCCCATTCATTGGTGCCACAAGCCACAGCCATTAGCATATTTTCCCTGCATTGGTACTACAAGCAGTACCTCATTAGCATATTTCCCTTTGGGAGGGGCTACTGCCTGAGGGGGGCCTGAGGAGAGAGCTGCGCATGCGCACTAGGCTCTCCTCCCTGGCAGCCTGCCTGCCCCGTGCCATCTTGTAATGGGGCGGAGCCGCAGGCCTTCCCGGAGCCGGACGGCCTTCCCGGAGCCGGATGGCTTTCCTGGAGCTCGGGCGGCTTCACTGGTCAGGGCTCGGGCGGCTTCGCTGGTCAGGGCTCGGGCGGCTTCGCCCGTGGTCGGGGCTCGCGCTGCGGCTTTTGCCGCCTGCCTCTGTCGGGGCTCGTGCGGCGGCTTTCGCTGCCTGCCTCAGTCGGGGCTCACGCGGCAGCTTTCGCCGCCTGCCTCGGTCGGGGCTCGGGGATCCCTGGAGGTGGAGCCTCTCGGAGCCCGGGGCTTCTCGGAGGCGGGGCCTCTCAGAGCCCGGGGCTTCTCGCAGGCAGGGCCTCTCAGAGCCCGGGGATCCCCGGAGGCGGGGCCTCCCGGAGCCCGGGGCTTCTCGGAGGCGTTTGCTGGGGAGGCCCAGGTGCGGCTTCCTACAAGTCATAGTTTAGAAAAATGACGTTTGCCCTAAAAATCTGGTACACACAGTGAAGTCAACAGTTCTTCCCGCTGTGATGGATATAACAGCCTTAGAGTAAGGATCACAGGAGCCTGACTTGAAAGCATCCCTGTTCAAACAAGCCTATCAGCATTTTGTCCTGGTCATCTCTGGGGAATTTACTATACATTTTATCAAAAAGACAAAATTAAGCATTGTTGAAGTAGATGCTAAATTACATGCATGGTATTTATAATAAGAAAGTCATAAAATACAGAAACTTAAGGGACCTGAAATTTGGTATACCAGATAAAGAATGAGTTGTTTCAATATGTTAAGAACAATAGCATAGAAACATGGAGCTTATTGAATCCACTAAGAATATGATGTTACATAGTTAAAGGAAACATGAGGAATGCTGTGTTCTGCACAATGTTTTCAAATAACAATCACAATTTTGAGTGAGACTAAATGAAAAATAAATAAGATATATTGGGGAATGGGGGAGGGTTTAGGGGACATTCAGGATAACATGTGAAAGTTATATGAAGAAAATATCTAATAAAAATATATTATATATATTATCTAAGTATAAAATATATAATTTTATATAAATTGTATATATTATATGTAACTTATGCTAATATGGTAAATAGAAAAAATAATTAGGGGTAATATTAGCTGACAATTTTATTAAGGAATCATTTCTGGAGAATGTGGGGGTTCTGTTTATTTACTTTTAATCATAATTTTATACATATTAGGACTATGTTTTCTCTCTTTCCCAGTTTCTCATGTATCCTTCCTACCTCCAACAGATCCATCCACCCAACATTATGTTCTTTTACTCTCTTTCAATATTATAAAACAAAACACTCACAAAGGCCCCCACAAATACAAATGTCAAACCAATAAACAATAGACTAACAAAGAAAAATATGCCAAAAACAAAACACAATGAATATATATATATATATATATATATATATATATATATATTGCAATTATGCTCACCTACTTTTTGACAGGTGCTATACATGTACAGCAAAGGAAGAGAGCATTTTTAATCTTTAGTCTTGAGATAACTGGATGTCTACACATATGTATTAGTCAAGGTTCTCTAGAGTAACAAAAAGTATGAAAAATATATATACATGTTACATATTATATGTGTTATATGATGTTATATCTTATATAATGTTGTATATTATGTTTGTATTATGTGTTATATGCTATATATAAAGGGGATTTGTTAGAATGACTTACAGGCTATGACCCAGCTAATCTAACAATTGCTGCATTTAAATAGAAGTCCCAAGAATACCATACTTGGCACTTAACTTTTGTTTAATAGCCCAAAGCTTCAAGGAAGAGCTTTTTCTCAGCCACACTGGGCACCTCCTTTCCAAATCTTGTGTTCAGTAGAAATATCTGGACTTTTATAAATATTTTTGCTAACCTCATCATTTTGGTTATTCCTTGTTTGCCTTGTCATTCCTCTCCACAAGAAAAGGTTGGTTCTTTCTGACTCTATTGGCTCTTCAACAGAAATAGATGAGAAAACACTAATGTGAAGCTATCAAACACCATGCTTGCATTATTTATAGAAATGAGACTGGAAATTACCTGGAAACATCTTTGATGGGTAGTGTCCACAGGGCTAGAAGCTGATATACAGTATCCCAAAGGTGAAGAGAAAAATTATCAATGACCTTATTCAGCTCTAAACTTTATGAACTATAAAACCCATGTCCTACAGTGAACTGCAATACTGTGTTCATTTGTGCAATAGTGTCATGACTTTTACAGTACTAGGCAAACATGCTCTTTATTCAAAGCTTATTTCATAGGATGAAACCCATTCCTGCTACTGTAAACCCTCTCAAAATGAATTGCAACAGATTTATAGCCTATTGAAGGAAATATTATTCTGTTGTTTAGTAGATCTAATGCAACAACTCACTGGTGTTTGTGTGCCAGGAACAGGGGTAAAGCCTATGAAATGCCATAAAAGCAAAGACTTTGCAATTACCAAGTTCCAATGTAAGGATGATTCACTGGGACCTGTCAACAAGTAGGCAAGAATTGAGAAGGTGCTCAGAGGCCTCTGTCAATTTCAGGGATGTTTTATGTAGATAGACTCATGGAAAAGAGGAGTCATAGCCTTCAGTTGTATACCCACTGGTGACTCTCCAGGCTAACATGGATAAGATCGAATCAAATACTTGCACATATATCCTTGGTTAAAATACACAAGTTGCACAACAAAACTGAAATTTCTGAATATAACAAAGTAATAAATAGCCAGAAAGGGAGTTGGGTAAAGACAGGAGGGGAATAGGAGACAGTGCGGGGAAGAGCAGCCAGAATGAATTATATATGTACATAAAATTGTCATAGAACTCAGTTAACAAAAAAATGTGATTATATATACAATATATACTTGAGAACTTAAGAATAAAATTGAAGATAATCATATCATGCAAATCACTAAGCAAATTAAGCCAGTATCAGAAAGGCTGATTTGTGGTTTTTATATTTTATATATCTACATAAAATAATAAAATAATGGCAGTGGAGAAAAAAGATATGGGGTACAGAAGGGAGTTCTCTTCCTACACTACAAACATTTTTAAAAATAATATTATGCAACATAATCCAAATGAATATACACAGATACTATTATGTTAAACAAGCCTTGAAGTACAAAGTCACATGATCTGCAGTTATTTAGACTTGGGATGAGTCAAAATCTGGTATATGTAAATTAAAACTATGTAATATTTTTAATAAAGAAGTTGTTTTCCTTAAAATTGTTAACATTGTATTTTTACACATACATCAAATATAAAACTGTATATATCATTTATAAAAATAAAAAGAGTAAAATTTTGGTAAAGTAAATTAGCACTATTTTCAGTCTGTGAGGATATTATCAGTTTTTATATCCTCTGGAGAAATGGTTGCATATCTCAGAAGAAAATGAATAAAATAATCTTTGCAGATGCTTATGAGTAATGATAGAAAATAATTAAAATGCTTGTTAAGTAGAGTCTAACTAGATGGTTACATTTTGAGAAAGAAAAATAATTATCATAACAGACAGAGTAGATTGAGGTGGGTGTGGAAGCAATAATTTTAAACTCAGGTTGAGAGGTGCAGATAGGAAGAGCAGGACTTTGAAATGAGGCCAAGATCATGAGTCATTATCTCAAAAGAAGGAGGGGAAAGGAGAGGAAGAAGATAGCAAGGAAGAATCAATTGCAGTTATAGATGGTAATTGTAGATAGTTATAGAAAGAAAATGTTAATAGAAAATAAAAATTTTCACAGAATCCACAAAATAGCTTTTATTTATATGTTATGAATAAGCTAGGCAAAATCAATACTCTAAAAATTAAGGTTAAAAATAACTATTGTACAATTATTGCTAAAAGATTTAAGTTAAAAACTAGGCTTGGCTCCATGAAGACAAAAGAGAGGTTAATGGGGCAAAATGGGCAAGATGGCACATTAACCAAAAAGCCTAAAAGATAATGATAAATTCCATTTCTGAACCTGAATAATAGCCAGACACATGTTTGTTAATTATCAACCTTATATATTCGTCTCATAAATTAAAAATGTTAGCCTTTCTTACATGCTTAGAGATTCAGAGAACACTGAAAAGGGTGGCAAAGATGTAAGAGCTGATAGGGAAGAGGTAGTTCTGTGAAATGCTGTTCTCTAGATTTGAAATGGTTGTTGCTTATATAAACTCACAGAAGAGTGGTTAATGATACAAGATCTTCACACAAGGAAGCCAGTCAACAATTTTAGCACAGATGGTATAGGGTTGCCATTCCTGGCTGAGAATCTGTTCTTAGTTGATTGCTTATGTGTGGGAGGCAATCACTTGCCTTTGGCTAAAATGTGGCCTCTGGTAGGGTTATACAGACTCCAGTGGAGGGCGCCAAACCATTGTGCATTTGAACACCATTAATTTGACTATAGACTCTAAATTTGAAGAGAGGAGAGGAGAGAAGAGGAGAGGAGAGGAGAGGAGAGGAGAGGAGAGGAGAGGAGAAGAGAGGAGAAGAGAGGAGAAGAGAGGAGAAGAGAGGAGAAGAGAGGAGAAGAGAGGAGAAGAGAGAAGAAGAGATGGAGTTATGAAGGAGATATGGTGAGAGAAACCTAAGGAAAATGGGAGAGTGGTGCATGGATATGTTCAAGAATGAAATGTTCAAAGAATAAAATAATATTAATAATTTAATTTTATTTATTTTAGTGGTTATTTATTCATTTACATTTCAAATGGTATCACCCTACCCGGTTTTCCTTCCACAAACCTCCTATGTCATCCCCCCACCCCTGCTTCTATGAGGGTGCTCCCCATCTACCTTTTCCCCTCCTACCTCACTGCACTAGCATTCTCTTACATATGACCAAGGGCCTCCCCTCCCATTGATGCCATATAAGGCCATCCTCTGATACATATGCAGCTGCAGCCATGAGTTCCTCCATGTGTACTCTTTAGTTGGTGGTTTAGTCCTTGGGAGCTCGGGGGCGGGGGGGGGTGAAGTCTCTGTGATTTTTTTTTCAATTTTTTTATTAGATATTTTCTTAATTTACATTTCAAATGCTATCCCAAAAGTTCCCTCCTCCCTCCTACCGCCCTGTTTCCCTGCCCACCCACTCCCACTTCTGGGCCCTGGCATTCCCCTGTATTGGGGCATATAAAGATTGCAATATCAAGGGGCCTCTCCTCCCAATGATGGCCAACTAGGCCATCTTCTGCTACATATGGAGCTACAGACATGAGTTCTGGGGGTTCTGGTTAGTTCATATTGTTGTTCCTCTTCTAGGGTTGCAGACACCTTCAGCTCCTGGGGTTCTATCTCTAGCTTCTCCAATGTGGGCCCCGTGCTCCATCTTATAGATGACTGTGAGCATCCACTTCTGTACGAGACAGCTATATCAGGGTCCCTTCAGTAAACACTTGCTGTCCTATGCAATAGTGTCTGAGTTTAGTGATTGATTATGGGATGGATCCCCTGGTGGGGTAGTCTCTGTATGGTCCATCCTTTCATCTTAGCTCTAAACTTTGTCTCTGTAACTCCTTTCATGGGTATTTTGTTTCCTATTCAAAGCAGAAATAACGTATCCACGCACTGGTCTTCCTTCTTGATTTTCTTGTGTTTTGCAAATTGTATCTTGGGTATTCTAAGTTTCTGGGAAGTCTCTGTGATTTTTAAAATCCCCTTCAGATGAAGAGATGGCTCAGCCATTTGCTGCACAAGACTGATGACTGTAGTTCAGATTCCAACACCTAAATTAAAAGCTGATAATTTCCCCAGGCATGCCTGTGTTCCTATCACTGGTTGAACTTTGCTGCAGCTCCCAGAAATCAGACTATTAAAAAACGGAAACCAAAGCAACCAAACAAACAAACAAATACCTCACATTATATAGAATAAAGACTCTCTCTCCTCTTGGTGGGGAAGTAACTATGTGAGAGATTGGGATACCTGTTCTGGTTTCCTTTCAGCAGCTGGGAAAAAAAATTACTGACCAACCAAACATGGGTCAGAGGAGGATTTATTTGCCTTTAAAAAAATCTCAATTATTATCTTTTATAGTGGGAAACTGAGATGGGAAATCAAGGCAGAAAACTAGAAGAATGTACCTTACAGGCTTGTTCTCCATGACTTATTAATGGCTTATTTTATTTGCTTTATTATGCGATCCATGGTCATTTGCTCAGGGTTGGCAACTTCCACTGTGGGATAGGCCCTTTCACACCAATCATTAAAATAATAATAATAATAATAATAATAATAATAATAATGCCTACAGATAAGCCAACAGGCCAATCTAATGGAGGCAGTTCCTCAGTTGATATTCCCTCTTCCAGGTGATGCTAGTTTTCTTAGTTAGGGTTTTACTGCTGTGAACAGACACCACAACCAAGGCAAGTCTTATAAATAAACAACATTTAATTGGGGCTGGCTTACAGATTCAGAGGTTCAGTCCATTACCATCAAGGTGGGAGCATGGTAGCATCCGGACAGGCATGGTGCAGGAGGAGCTGAGAGTTCTACATCTTCATCCAAAGGCTGCTAGTGGAAGACTGAGTTCCAGGCAACTGGGGTGAGAATCTTAAGCCCACACCACAGGGACACACCTATTCCAACCAGGCCACACCTCCAGGTGGTGCCACTCCCTGGTCCAAGAATATACAAACCATGACACTAGTTTGTGTCAAGTTGACAAAGGCACATCACACACCTTCCTTTGGACTCTTTACATGTATAAAGAAATACACACATACACACAGATCCACATGCATGCACACACCCACATATCACACACACACACCCCCACACAAACACCATACATACAGATACTTTAAGCATATAAAAATACTAATTTGTGTTCATCTCCTACTTTATAAAATAGAAACAATTCTTTATAAATCTAAGTATCATGAGTCATAATGAATTTAATTCACACATAGGTCGGTTCATTATAGTATGTAATCTTCATTTCACATAGATACTCATTGTCATATTTAGTTTTGCCAAGATTATTTTTATTTCATATCTATGCATGTGTGCCTAAACGTATGTGTATGCACATGCCTAATGTCCACAGGTAGAAAAGTTTAAGTCCAGCCAAGTGGAGCTGGATTTTGGCATGTTGGTGATTCACAGTGTCACAGAGTCATGAAAGGGACCAAACTCATGTCCTTTGCAAGAGAACCCAAGAGACTAGGGTGCTCTGAATCCTAGTCACCATTCCAGTTCATTTTAGACATGTTTACAAGAGTTGTGATTTTATATTAATCTATTAAATCACTTATTCCAGCTTCTTCATTATATAATATGCTTTACAATGTCTGAAGTGCATTCAACAAACCTCCTTGTGTAACAAATGTCTAGCTAGCATCTCAGTAGGCTTGTAATGAATATCCTTGTTCTCATGTGTATATGAGTGAAGGAGTAAAAACACTGTGCAGTGCTTTCATCTTATAATTCCTCACAGTTTGTGGCTCTGTATGGGGTTTTAAGAATCAAATATTATAATATTTGTCATATTTTCTGTGTTTCCACCCTCATCCTATAATCATACTGCAGCTCAAGTTGAAATGTGTGTGGTTTATACAGATCCTGCTGAGGAAAGCACTATATTATCCAGCCACATGCTCATTTGTTCAGCAGGTCTGTGAAGAATAATCAGCTTGCTTTAGGCCATGATGCTGCAGCTAACCATACAGCGGCTCTGCGTTTAGAGAGATATTTGTAGCACAGAAGAAATTTAAATCTAAACAAGTGAATTAAGATGAAGAGTTCATTTAGGGCAATGGTTAAAGATGAAAAACCAATGAAACTTTAAAACAAAACAAAACAAAAAAAAAACTTAAGGGAAAGAAGAGTTCTTTTGATAAAATGACCAGAAATGTCAACAACAGGGTCATCTAAAGAAGAGTACTACCGCAGACCTTCTCCGTGTTCTATGTTCTCTCCCCAAACCCCTGTCTTGCTAGAGAGTGCTGCAACTCATCATCAGATGCAGCCTTTCCTCACCTCCACATCTCCTGTGTATCCCACAGACCATCCTCTCCTAACCTCCCTGCTCCCACTTAATCCTATACCCAGCCCCCAGTTCCAGTAGGCACCCTCTGCTCAACCATAGGTCATGCCTGCCAGAAACTAGGTAGGCTGCCTGCAGACCTTTTAGCTCTTTGTTCCTCCAGAATCAACCCCTAATCTCTTCCCTAGTGCTGCAAAAAGACCAGCTGTATCTTTCTCTCACTTCTGCCCACATCTCCTGTGGATACCCTGCCTCACCTCCTTTTCCAACTTGTTGCTTTGTCCCAGAACCAAACTCCAGCAAGCATCCCTATCCCTGCTAAAGACCCATGCATCTCCTACTGGTCCTGACTTCCAACCACTCCAGCCTCCTTCCCAGCTCTGTAAACCTATGTGGTCTCCCTTTCGTCTCTGACTTTATCCCCAAAGGATCATAAAAATTTTCTCCTCCAACCTTCTTTTCTCCAAATCATCCAAGTTAGTCAGTCTCCAATACCAGCAGGAATTATCTACGAACATATGAGCTGAACAAGCCAGGAAAACAACCAAAACCCACCCATCACATTTCCAAAAATTCAGACAGGAAACCAAGGAACAAAGCACCCATCCATCAAAGACAAATCCAGAAGTCAGCACCTAGACCATTTATCATCCCAACCTCAGATGCTAAGATGCCAGTATAAACACACGATCAACAACATCCTGGGCAATATGTTTCCACCAGAGCCCAGTTTGGTTATTTTCCTGGCTTGTTCAACATCCTTAGCCATTAGGGGAATGCAAATCAAAATTACTTTGAAATTCCATCTTACACCTGTTAGTGCAGTGGAACCTTCCTGATCTCTAAGGAAGTGACCCTAATAGGGATCTCACCTGGCCATCTCTTGGAACCAAATGAGGGTTTTAGTGGTAGGATATGTTCGCATTTAGTCTAGGCTCAGCCCCACAGTCACCTGAAAATAGCCAGGTATGTCTGACTCACTATGAACAGGGCTGTTTACCCCCTCCTTACTCTCTTGCTCTCATCTTTTTTTCTTCAATTTTTATTAGATATTTTCTTCATTTACATTTCAAATTCCATCCCAAAAGTCCCCTATACAGTCCCTGCCCTGCTCCTCTCCCCACCCACTCCCACTTCTTGGCCCTGGTGTTCCCCTGTACTGGGGCATATGAAGTTTGCAAGACCTAGGGGCCTCTTTTCCCAATGATGGCTGACTAGGCCATCTTCTGCTACATATGTAGCTAGGAGACACAAGCTCTGGGGGTAATGGTTAGTTCATATTGTTGTTCGACCTATAGAGTTGCAGACCCCTTCATCTCCTTGGATACTTTCTCTAGCTCCTCCATTGGGAGCCCTGTGTTCCATCCTACAGATGACTGTGAGCATCCACTTCTGTATTTGCCTGGCACTAGCCTAGCCTCACATGAGAAAGCTATATCAGGGTCCTTTCAGCAAAATCTTGCTGGCATATGCAATAGTATCTGTGTTTGCTGGTGGGATTGCAAGCTTGTACAACCACTCTAGAAATCAGTCTGGCTGTTCCTTAGAAAATTGGACATCTCTGTCTTTCTGTCTCTCTGTGTGTCTATGTGTCTGTCTGTCTGTCTGTCTGTCTGTCTGTCTGTCTGTTTCTCTCTCTCTCTCTCTGTCTGTCTTTCTCCCCTCTCCATGCCCTAAATAAACTCTATTCTCTATTATACCATCATGTGGCTGGTCCCCTGAGGGTAGGGGGTGGAGGAAGGGATGCCTTAGCATGAGCCCACAGAGGCACCTCCTTCCCCCACACCTTACTGCTCCTCCACCATACATATACCTGGTTTCTCTTTCTTTTTATAAAACACAACAGGATATATTCTATAGAGGGCCAAGAGGGTCCCATGGAAATTCCCAAACAAAACAATCTGTTTCTGAGGCAAAAGGTTGTTTTCCACAAACTGACATCTGGGCTCCATTGCTGGGAACAACACCCATACATCTCACTGAACCTGAAGAAGTCAAGTGGTGCATACAGGGAGCCCTCACCCCTACATTCTAGTCTCACTGGTGTTGGAAGGTACTTTGCAGGCTACAAAAAAGAAATGTGTGCATCAACCTGTGACCTAGAAACTATCCTACCTGAAAAACATGCTAAAGCAATGGTGGCAGAGAATTTGCAGGAGGAACCCACCAATGTCTGGTTTGACATAAGTCCTACTCCAGGAGAAGCAACCCATCATTAACATCACTCTTGTAACTAGATAGACCGGGGATCTAGGAAAATATTAACCAACACTACTGGTCAAAAAAAAGATTCCTAATGTCCTAATGATATTCTGATATACTCATAAATCAGTGTCGTATGTCAGGAGCCATTTGGGTAAGACTAAGTAAAACAAGTGACTTTCTGGACATTGTTCATCATGTTGTATGGCTGCGATGGATGAACTCTGAAAGGCTGGACCTTAAGAGATCTCATTTCTGGATTGATTCTTGTTGTTGATATACCTTTCCTGTCATTATTAAATAGCATAATGATTCCTGGGATTCAACCCATTGGATTGATTTTCTGCAGATTAATAAATATGTATTCTATTGTAGTAATGCTATGTAGACAAATTGATGATTTCATAATTTCTAATAATGATTCTATAGAATTTCTAAATTTATACAAGTAATTTTGAGCCCTCTATAGTATAAAGACTCCAATTAGAATTCTGTGAACCTCTGTGTGTCACGAGCTAATTGTGCTTAGATAGAAAGCATGCTTGGAACAAATTTACAATCAGGGAAAACATTCCTTTTAGATTAGCTGTGAAACCATCATCTGATAACTAAAGGTCATAAACTGGGAATGGACAATTTATCATAGGTACAGGGACAGAAGATAAAATATTGACTGGATTTATCTATACAAAATTTCAACACTAATGAGACACAGGGCAGATGATTTGCCTCTTGACAAAACTGTGCTGACTTATGACATAAGAATGCTTTAAGCTCATAATGAACTTGTGGATCTAGTGACAGATAATAAATGTTTTTTAGATATGAGAATTAATAGAAACACATGCAAATATTCTTGCTGAAAGTCCTTATTTGATTTATGATGAATTTTTGGAATGTAAAGATTCTTGGAAATCCATGTGATCTATTCTCTTGAGAAAGCATAAGAACTAAGAATGATATCAGTAAGAGACAGAGGGCTTCTCTCATTCACCAATAATAACCACCACCACCACCACCACTAACAACAACAACAAAGAAAGAAAGAAAGAAAGAAAGATAAAAGAAAGAAAGAAAGAAAGAAAGAAAGTCATTTCTTTCACCAATAGAGAAGTGTGTTTTATTTTTTTCTTAGAGCAATAAAGAGTAGTAGGTTTTTTCTTACTTAGGGGCTTTTCCTTATGTTCAGCAATAAAATATTCTTTCTTTGAGCAATAAATCTTGGAGCTTCTTTTTTATCCAAGAGGAATGAGTTCTTTCTGGACTGGGCTTTATTCAATGAAATTTGCTCCTGATGGCTTTTGCTCCATCCGCCAAATATATATGCATATGTAAGTATAGGTGTATGCATGTAAATGTGCATGAATCCTTGTAAAGTTGATGAAGCAGGTGGTCAGGCCCAACGAGAATGTATGTGCGTGTCTGTGTATATTGCCTCTGGAAGAGTTTTCTTTCTGCCAGTGTGACTTTTTTTTCTTTTTTTCTTCTTGGCTCTCAAGGAGTTAGGACCCGAGAGCATCAGTTAGGGGGCAGAGAGAAAAGAAAGAGGAGCCAGACAAATAATCACTTGTTTCCTTTCTCCCCCGCCCCCCCCTCCCCCAACTCCAGAGAAATAGCAGGTGATACTCACCAGGGATAAGCACTTTCTTTTATTTTTCTTTTTCCTTTCCTTTTTTTTTCTTCCATTTTTTATTAGATATTTTCTTAATTTACATTTCAAATGCTATTCTGAAAGTCCCTTCCCCTTCCCCCTCCCTGCTCCCTTGTCCACCCACTCCCACTTTTTGGCCCTGGNTGTGTCCTTTTTACCAGTTGGAACATCTTCTGGGTATATGCCCAGGAGAGGTATTGCTGGATCCTCTGGTAGTACTATGTCCAATTTTCTGAGATAACGCCAGACTGACTTCCAGAGTGGTTGTACAAGCTTGTCAGTCTGGCGTTATTTCCTTTTCTTTTTAATATATTTTATTTACATTTCAGCCATTGCCCCACCCCCCACTGCTCCAGGTCCCCCTCCCACAATTCTTCCCATTCCCTCTCCCCTTTGCCTTTGAGCTTTTGCAACCCAACCCTGCATCCCCCTTCCATGGGGTCTGCAAGTCTCTGCAGGATTGGCACATCCTCTCCAACTGAGGCCAGATAAGGCAGTCCTCAGATACATATGTGCTCAGGGGCTGTGATGGATTGTATATGCTTTGCTCTGGGAGTGACAATATTGGGAGGTGTGGCCTTGTTAGAGTGCTTGTGTCACTGTGGGTGTGGGCTTTAAGACCCTCATCTTAGCTTCCTGGAAGCCAATATTTTGCTAGCAGCCTTCAGATGAAGATGTAGAACTTGCAGGTCCTCCTGCACTATGCCTGCCTGGATGCTGCTGTGCTCTTGCCTTGACAATAATGGACTGAATGTCTGAACCTGTAAGCCAACCCCAAATAAATGTTGTCCTTACAAGAGTTGCTTTGGTTATGGTGTCTGTTCACAGCAGTAAAACCCCATCTAAGACAGGGGCCTAGGACTAGCCCTGGTATGATCTTTGGTTGGTGGCTCAGTCTCTGGAAGTTCCCATGGTCCTGGTTAGCTGATATTGCTGACCTTCCTCTGGGGTTTCCCTTTCCTTCAGCTTCTTCAATCCTTCCCCTAATTCAACCATACGGATCCCTGATCTCAGTCTAGTGGTTGGCTGTATTTATCTGTGTCTGTTTCAGTCAGCTGCTGGTAGAGCTTCTCAGAGGACAACTCTTGTCTGCAAGCAAAACATAGCATCAGTAATAGTGTCAGACTTTGGTGCTCACCCATGAGATGGAATTGCAAATTGGGCAAGTCACTAGAAAGCTTTCCCTTAAGTCTCTCCTCCATTTTTGTCCATATATATATTTTAGACAGGAACAATTCTGGGTGAGAAATTTTGATTCTGGGAAATTCCCCCACTTGCAGCCTTGTCTATCTACTGTAGATGGCCTCTGCAGGTTTCCACTCTCCATTGTTGGGAATTTTGGCTAAGGTCACCCACATGGAGTCCTGGGTGTCTCTCACATTCCATGTTGTTAGGATATTCTAGAGGTCCCCTCATCCCCTCCCACAGAAGCTGCATGCTTCAATCTATTGTCCGGATGCTCTGGACTTCTATCCTCCCCCCTCATAACTTATCCTGCCTTCTTTTTCCCTCCCCGTTCCCTCTCCCATCCTGGTCCCTCCCTCCCTCTGCCTCCTTGGATTATTTGTTCCCCCTTCTAAGTGAGATTGAAGCATCCTCACTTGGGCCTTCCTTCTTGTTTAACTTCTTATGGTCTGTAGGATACATCATGGATGTTCTGTATTTTTGGCTAGTATCCACTTATCAGTGACAATAAATGGTGCTGGTCTAACTGGTGGTCTGCATATAGAATGAAAATAGATCCATATTTATCACCTTGTACAAACCTCAAGTCCAAATGGATCAAGGACCTCAACATAAAACCAGATACACTGAACCTAATCGAAGAGAAAGTGGCAGAGAGCCTCTAAAGCATTGGCCCAGGGGAAAAATTCCTGAACAGAAAGCCAGTGGCACAGGGTCTAAGATCAAGAATTGGTAAATGGGACCTCATGAAACTGAAAAGCTTCTGTAAGGCAAAGGACACCTTCAATAGGACAAAATGGCAACCTACAGATTGGGCAAAAATCTTCACTAACTCTAGATACAATAGAGGGCTAATATCCAAAATATATAAAGAACTCAAAAAGTTAACCTCCAAAAGTACCAAATAACCCAATTTAAAAGATGGGGTACAGAACTAAACCAGGAATTCTCAAGAGAGAAATTTCGAGTGGCTGAAAAGCACTTAAATATATATTCAACATCCTTAGTCATCAGGGAAATACTAACCAAAACAACCCCGAGACTCCACCTCACATCAATCAGAATGGTTAAGATCAAACACTCAGGTGACAGCACATGTTGATGAAGATATGGAGAAAAAGGAACACTCCTCCATTGCTGGTTGGATTGCAAACTGGTAAACTGGTGCAACCATTCTGGAAATCAATCTGGTAGTTCCTCTGAAAATTGGAAATAGTTCTACCTGAATCCCAGCTATACCACTACTGGGCATATACCTAAAAATGCCCCATCATGCCACAAGGACATGTGTTTCACTGTGTTTCTAGCAACCTTATTTGTAATAAACAGAAGCTGCAAACAACCCAGTGTCCCACACAGCAGAATGGATACAGAAAATGTGGTTCATTTACACAATGGAATACTATTCAGCTATTTCAAAAAAAGGACATCAAAAATTTTGCAGGCAGTGGATAGAACTAGAAAAGATTATCCTGAGTGAGGTAACCAGACTCAAGAGGATCATCGCTTTCTAAAGCACAGAGAGCTACACAGTAAAAGGTCAGCATTTACTAAAGCACAGAACAGTAGAAGTTAAGGTTCCAGACACCAGTTTCTGGCCCCCAGAACAGTAAGAAAGAGTCACGAGACCAGAGATTTTCAGTCTTTGGCCTTTATCTGATGCCTTGTTCCACCTCAGCTCATTCCTCAGCCATGTAGGCCCCTAATGCCTTATCTAGTCATCAAGGCTTCCTGTGTCAGCAGATGAGAACATATGCAGAGACACACAGCCAGACATGCTAAGAGAGTCTAAGTTGGAGATTTCCTCAAATTCCTTCCCATGGAGCTCAAGAAATCCTGCTGAAGAGGGAGCACCAAGAGTGTAAGAAGGAGTGGAGAGTCCAGGAGACCAGGACCCTCTGAATCAATTAAGCAAGACACATATGAGCTCACAGAGAATGAACCAGCAAGCACAGAGCCTACCCAGGTCTGCACTGTGTTCTCTAGTTACATGTTATAGCCATTAGCTTAGTATTTACATGGGGCATCTGATTATTAGAACAAGTGAATCTCTGAATCTTGTGTTTACTCTTGGAACTCTTTTATTTTTTTTTTCTTCAGTTGGGTTCAACTCTCATATGATAGTTTCTGCTTCACACCATTATATCGTTATTTGTCATCTTTGTCTGTTATCTTGGAAGCCTATTCTTTTCTGGAGGAGAGGGGAGGTGGGAAGATACTGGGAATAGTAGAGGGATAGGACACTGTAATCAGGGCATATTGTATCATAGAGGAATCTATTTTTTTTTTAAAGTAGAAAAAGGAGACTACCCTAATGATAATACCAATTGATGTGAAAAGTTGGATAGAGAAAATCGTACAAGGTTCATGAATGAAGTGCTACAGTTAATAAATAACTACTGAAGAAGGGAGAACTTGTCTTCTCAAGGAAGAAACTTCCTGATAGATTATCCAATTCCAAATTATCACTCCTAAAGTACTGGTCTATGAACAACAGTAAATGATCTTAGCAGTTATATACACACAACCCTGAGAGAGAGAGAGAGAGAGAGAGAGAGAGAGAGAGAGAGAGAGAAAGAAGAAGAAGAAGAAGAAGAAGAAGAAGAAGAAGAAGAAGAAGAAGAAGAAGAAGAAGAAGAAGAAGAAGAAGAAGAAGGTATAAGAGGGGAGAGAGGACCCATAATAAATAAAAGATCATTCTTTTGAAAAAGAATTAAGGTATATGATATATTTATACATAGTAAAATCGGTGAGGAGAAAAGATAAAAAAAACAGTCATCCTCAGATTTGGGAGAAGATCAGTTCATACAGAGAGAATAGAGTTCAAAGAATTGTTAAGTGTATGCATGACTACAGCAGTCTTAACAGCAACAGACTGAGGGAGAGAGGGACAAAGAGACTGGGTCATATAGGTTTATAGACATAGATGTAAATACACATTTCAGTTACAACAGGATGCTGGCATAGTTTGATTCTGAAATGTCCCTCAAAACTCCTTGTATTTAAAATCTTCCTAAGAACCCTTGACATCACTGGAAGATGGTGAACCCTTAAGAATTGACAAGAACCAGAATGAAGTTAGCTAATGTATTATAGGTATGCCAGGACAAATTATCTCCTTACTGTCTCTGCTTTTTTTTTTTCCTGACTACTATGAGAGGAGAAGAATTATGCCAACATGTGTTCCCAAAATATACCCTGTACAGGCACCACAGCAATAAATTCCACCGCTTATGTATTGATGCTTCTGAAACCATCAGTCAAAAGAAAGATTATTTTTCTCTGTAGGTTGACTACTACATCAGGTACTTCATTCCAGGGATGAAAGCTGACTAATACTGATGCCACTGAAGAATTCTGAATAGGGAAATGTGTGCAGAAGACAATAGGGGGACACACAAGAGGAACATTTCTGTTGTGATATATTTTAAGGAGAGAAATCAATGACAGTAATAAGCCTTGTTTTGTTTCAGTTCGCTGTCATTTTGCATGTTACTCCCAAAATTGTTTTTTCTTGCCAGGTGATCAATTTTCTAGTCTTGATGGTATTCATATATTCATGCAAAACATTATAAATATTTCTTGAAACACTACATACAAAGCATTTTTCCTTTCACTCTGTTTTGAAAAGCAGAGTGATTTTCATTAGAAGGATTTAAGCATCTCCTCACCTGGGTCTAAAAGAGGGCTTTGCATGGTTCCTTTTTTTTTTTAATTCCACTCCAGTGCTTGGAGTTTGTGAATTATATTATTTCACATTAAGATGAGACATATGAGACTATTCCCAGCCTGCTGCAAGAAATTATCCAAATGGATTATAAATCATCTTTTTATTATCCCCACAGTTGCTACTGAATTGTTTAGATAGAAACAAAGTATCTGAGTCTTTTATTAGGTTGGACAAAAGTGGAAAAACAATAAAACGCCCAGAAAATGTGTCACATAGGAACAATAAAGAGGTGATAAAAATGACTTGGGTTTTGTTATTCATTTTTGATGTTTGGCATCCAGTGCTTGGGGAGCATGCAAGAGGGTCTTCGATAGTAGACAATAAATTATTCAACACCATTGAGTTGTAAGAGTTAAGCACTGAAGTCTTGAGATCTCTTTCTCTCTCTCCCTCCCTCTCTCTTCCTCCCTCCCTCTCCCTTCCCCTCTTTCCCTCTCTCTCCCTATTACTCTCCCTCCCTCTTCCTCCCTCTCTCTCCCTCTCTCCCTCTCTCTTCCTCTTTCTCCCCCTCCATCTTCCTCTTCCCCTCCCTCTCTCTTCCTCTCCCTCCCTCTTCCTCTCCCTCCCACCCTCCCTTCCACCTTTGCTCCCTCCCTCCCTTCATCTCTCCCTTGCTCTCCTTCTATATTCTGTAACAAGGCCCTTTGTGGGAGTATAATAAAATGGAATTGGAGAAGGAGAATCAAAGCCTAAAACCACCCCAGCAGGGAACACAGTGAAAATGCAGGCACTAAAATCTGCAGCATTTAAAAATCCCAGAAAAGCAGGCCAAATGACCTTCTCTAGGAGCCAGCCTCTGCATTTACTCTCTAAACTGTAGACATTGTGCACTATTGTTCCATTTACATATCTGCTGTAGCTATGGTAACATAACTTTTCTTCTGAGTGTTGAATATTTTATTATTACTGTTGAGAAGAGTCTAAAATATTAAACTTGTTGATGTAGCGCTTAAGACAAAAGCTATATAGAAGTAAATTCTAAACATAATGATAAAAAGGAACAAAAAGTAAATATGACACTCAACTATATGCCCCACAAATAATGTTTGTATTTTACTTGGATAGAATATTGTAGTCCCATTCTAATGCATCAGAACCATTGTTGTTTCTGATGGGAGGTAACATTTATACCTTTCACTTAGTTTCTCTGTTAGCTTTATTCTAGTTCAATGATTAATGCTAAATGATGATCATTTGGGATAAATCATCTGAGATAGGAATTACATTGCATGTAAAGTATTCCATTTTGGTCATTTGTACCATTTATTTCATAAAACACAAACTCAAATAGCCATGTACAGTGGGAAACATCTGTAAATCCAGATGAGGGAGGAATGTGCTGTCTTCCAGTCTATTCTATTGTACGTAGGAATATCCTACCCCCATCTCTAATTCAGTAACATCTAATTTCCACACGTCAAAGTTTGGCCTGTTATAGAAATAACATTTCAAGTCAAATATGGTGGTTCACGTTTCCAATCTCAGCTGTAGGGAGGTAGAGGCAGGTGGATTTCTGTGAGTTTTAGGTCAGTAAGAGATACATACTAAAAGCACTTTTGTTGCCCCCCCCAACACACACACACACACACACACACACACACACACACACACACACTTCCACAGACCATTGATTTTCTAAAAAATCAAACAAAGCAATGAACACAATCTTTAGTCATTAACATGGATTTTTTTCCCTTTTTGTTTCTATTTTTTTTATGATGGTTTTAAATGTCCCGTTTTCTTTGAGGATTCCTTCCCTTTGAATCCCAGGGCAAAATAACTCTGTTACTTGCAAGTGGCACACTCATACATGAGGAAAGCAGAACAACATGCTGGAAGCTGTTCTGTGTTGGTGGTGATGCCAGCAATTTGGTAATCTGATGCTGATTGTCATGCAAGACTAAAGGACTCAAAACTCTGCCATCACATAGGATGCTAAGCACAGGGGGAAGACTTATCAGTTTCCATTAACCAGCTTCCAGTTGTCAGATATCACTGTGATTATTTTTCAAAATAGGTAGATTTCTTCCTTTGGATTTTTTAATCACAAATAAAGTTTGGAAATCTCCACTGTCCTGCCTAGATTCAACACAGGCCCCTGAAGTAAGAGCGGGTGGGATCATTCTTTCCAGACCAAGGAAACATGACTGGGTGGAGTTCTATTACCCTTGACCTCTCTGCAGCCCTGCAGTATGTGGCTTCTCTGATGCCTATTAGCCCCAGAGGCAGGGATAGCAAAGGGTAGATCTGAGCCCTGAACTTTTCAAAAACTGAAATAATGTCAGAGGGCTGAGGATCCCCTATTCCTTAAGAACAACTTTCAATGTAAAATTGCCTGTAAAATTCTAAATCTCTCCCCCAAATTCCCTCATTCTAGGAAGTATAGGAGGTGTGAACAGGATAATCCTCTGATAGCTGATTATACCATGCATTGGATAATTAGGGGTGCACCACAATCAGGAGAAAGGCATGACCATATTTGTTTTTTGGGGTTTTTTTCTTTGTTTGTTTGTTTTATGGTCCACAAAGTTTTATTTTCCTTACCCAGTCCCTTATTTTCTTAGATCAAAGAGTGGCTGATCAGACATAGGACATCCTCAGAATTTTCAATTTTGAAAGTAATAAGGGGAGAAAAGAGGATAGAAAAGAAGGACAGAAAGGATAGAGATGGGAGAGAAGGTGAGGAGAAAAGAAGAGCCAAAAAGAAAATCATGCTGTGCATACAAATGCTGGCAAACCATCTGAAGACCGAGGCACCTGAAGCTGGACCTAGCTCAGTCTGCAGGAGACATTGCACCCAGCTACTTACTGGACTGGGTTTCCTTTATCTTTTTATAGGCACAGAGAAAGTAGAGTCTGAGTGGTTATTAAATGAATGTTAATGATGTGAAATATGTTTTCTATGTTAATCATCATTACTGGGGAAATTCTGCTATCCTCAGGGACACATCGACAGTAAATGTATAATTTCAGAGAAGTATCAGAGCCAATTAAAATGTCACATGCTGATATCTCTGGTTCATAGCCCTTGTGAGTTAGTGGTGTGTGCTGGTCTTTTTTTTTTTTTTTCATTTTACATTTTATTATTATGAACATAAATTGTCCTTGTTTGAATTGCCATCCTGTAGTTGCAAAGATATTCTCCTACTTAGAAATTCCTGTTAAAATGCCATTCATTCATTCATAAACACATCATTCTAAACCCCTCAACACAGGCCATGTAAAACCCGGGCATTACTGTATGCCAAGTCCTGAGCATTTGGCAACAAGGGGGTCTGTTTGAGCTATGCTCTGTCGCTAGTACATTTTCTTCCTTATGGCTCTTGCTTCTAACATGCTGCACAAAAGATAAAACTCAAGAGAACCATTTCTATGCTTAATCCAGGCTCTTGGATTACGATCCCTTCATGACTTGTCATCCTGAAGAAGCTCTTCTTACCTCATTTTTTTATTAGATATTTTCTTTATTTACATTTCAAATGTTATCCCCTTTCCTTGTTTCCCCTTCGAAAACACCCTATCCCATCTCTCCTCCCCCTGCTCACCAACCCACCCACTCCCACTTCCCTGTCCTAGCATTCCCCTAAACTGGGACATTGAGCCATCATAGGACCAAGGTCCTCTCCTCCCACTGATGTCCGACAAGGCCATCCTCTACTACATATGTACATGGGTACCTCTTGTGTACTCTTTGGTTGGTGGTTTTGCACTTACTGGTGAGTAGATATTAGCCCAGAAGCTTGGAATATCCAAGGTACAATTCACAGATCACATGAAGCTCAAGAAGAAGGGAAACTAAAGTGTGGATGCTTCAGTCCTTCTTAGAAGGGGGAACAAAATACACATGGGAGAAGATACAGAGACAAAGTGTGTAGGAGAGACTACCTCCTCCTTGAGATACCTGGTTTCCCTGCCCTGGTAACAGGAGCTTGTTCCTCCCTCCATGTGATAGGTAACACTAATGCTTGTGGATACTCTTTCTAAGCGGCCACAGATGCCCAAGTCTCAATTCTAAAAACATCTCGATATCTTCTATGATCTAACTTTAAAAATTATTCTCCCTGATATTGTTTTTCCTTTAGTCACTTGGTAATTTCCGTGCCTTATGTACTGTAGGGCCATTATCAATGTGAAAATGTCCCTTTCTTATTTTTTTTCCCAAGGGAAAGATTTTTTTTTCAATATTTTTATTAGATATTTTCTTAATTTACATTTCAAATGCTATCCCGAAAGTTCCCTCCCCCATCCTCCCGCCCTGTTCCCCTGCCTACCCACTCTCACTTCTTGGCCCTGGTGTTCCCCTGTATTGGGGTATATAAAGATTGCAATACCAAGGGGCCTCTTCTCCCAATGATGGCCGACTAGGCCATCTTCTGCTACATATGGAGCTAGAGACATGAGCTCTGGGGTTTCTGGTTAGTTCATATTGTTCTTCCTCTAATTCCTCTCTTTTATTTCTATTTCTAATTCCATACAAAGAAACTTCTAACAGGAGCATAAAGTCTGCCATTGCACTTATTATTATTAATTAAAAGTTGAGGTGAAGTCAAAACATTGAGATGAGATTAAGTATAATTTTTGTAAAATGAATATGACTATACTCCCATTATTTCTGAAAAAAGGACACTGCGTAGATTTCAACTCTAATTTTCCATTTAATTTATCTGATTTTGATTCCTTTTAAGCTCTTTTAGTTTCCATTTTTTATATTGTTTTCGTTCTCTTCACATGAGATTTAGATAATTAGTTATTATTATTCTTGAATATATACACATATTACATATGTAAAATGATTCTAAAAAGTATTCTGCAACTCAGTATATATTTGAAATTTCATTCCATAAAAATTCAATGCAGATTGCTGACAATCCTCTATATACATTAAATGTTTCTGTTATGGTTGATTAAGGAGATATATCCTGAGGAGAGGCAATAGAAAGATTCCAAGGCATGTACCGTTCTATGACTGTAAACTCAGAAATAGCTGCGCTGTTTCCCTCAGGAGGATGCTACATTTTAGATCATCGCCCTTGGTTATGTTCTTTTTCTTTATTTTTCTAATCATAAACTTAAGGAATATTGTGTTGTTTCTCAAAATGTTTTTTCCCATTTGTATAGAAAGAGCTATGAATAACTACATCTTCCTATTTAATCAAACATATGAATTCATTTTTGAAGAGTGGCCTTTATATTTTGACAAATTAAAATAAATGCTTTCTAAAAGACTTAGACTCTGTCCATTTAACTTATTCTAACTATGGGGTTATTTTCTTCACTATCATCATCATCATCATTAGCATCATTACTGTCATGAGAGAGGGCCTCATGTATCCCAGCCTAATGAACACTCCCTAAGTAGCCAAAGATGACTTTGAACTTCCAATACTTGTGCGGGGATTTCAGTCTTGCACCCTATGCTTAGGTTATATAAGACTGTGGATCAAGCCCAGGGCATGTGCATGCTAGAGAATTTTATCAATTGAGGTATATCCCTAGATATTTTTTCTACTTTTAACTCATGGTGACTTTGTTCTCTTGGATTATAAAATCTAAATAAATTATTGTATTTTAAAATTCATCAAAATATTTGGAATCTCTTCTTTGAAATAATGTATACCCGAGAAGAGATGAAAAACCTAATCCCAGCTGGGTGTGGTAGCAAACGCCTTTAATCCCAGCAGTTAGGAGGCAGAGGCAGGTGGATTTCTGAGTTCAAGCCAGCCTGGTCTAAAAAGTGAGTTCCAGGACAGCCTGGGTTATACAGAGAAACTCTGTCTTGAAAAAACAAAACAACAACAAAAAAATGTAATCCCAAAAACTTAATGTCCTAATATTGGCATATATTAATATTGGCTAACATTGTGGACTACCACAACAAAGAACTAGAAGCTGGGCATGACTTAAATATTGACCTTTTGCTTCTTTCCAAGAAATATTCAACAAGTGATTCTTTAAGAAGTAAAATAACAATCATGTTAAATTTAATTAGGTTAATTGAGGAGATGTGGTGTAGAATATTATGTCTTATATTAAAGAGTTACAGATTAGTTTGGACTAGATTAGATAAACTTAAAATACACACACACACACACACACACACACACACACACACACACACACACACATTCTGTGCTTCCTTAAAAGACAATAGACCTGCAACATATTAGAGTGTGTTGCTGTCACTAATATCCTTGAAGAAAACAGGTTGTTGTAAATGAGGCTAGCGGTAAATGTATAGGTGTTCTTTGCTTAAGGGCAGTCATGTTTCTCTAGTATTACCTCAAGTAGTAGGACAATCGGGTCTATATCCTGAAGAAATTTGTTCCTATGGGACAACAGACTTGCTCTGCACATCCTGCTCCTTTCTCTCCAGATGAAAAATATTGAAGATACCGAATCACCATCAAGAAACGCTTCAAAGTGCTTGTGACCCAGCAACCCTGTCTTGTCCTCTGAAGGCTCCTTAATCTCTTGTGCTGCTTGTCCTGGGCTAATTATCAGCAACCAAATGCATCAATCTGCAAGTCTTGAAGCCTTCTGATGTTATTTGGAAACCTATCTCACTCACTACATGAAAGAGTCTATACTGATGGGCTGATGGAATTTACCCTTAAAAGGAACAATCTTTTTCTTTTTTTTTTCCTTCATGTTTTGACTTACTGCCAGGTTATTAAAGATACAGTGACTTGAAAAAGAAAGAAAGAAAGGAAGAAAGAAAGAAAGAGAGAGAGAGAAAGAGAGAGAGAAAAAAGAAAAAAGAAAAGAAAAGAAAAGAAAAGAAAAGAAAAGAAAAGAAAAGAAAAGAAGCTGTTTTACAGTCAAAATCCCCACTGTGGTTTTTAATTTACTATTCTTCATCTTTTGTGATTAGGACCAAATATTTGTTTTCTCATCCTCAAATAAAACCAATAATAGATCAAGTAAAATCAGTATAATTATGCTCAGGAGAAGACGTTCCCCTCATACTATTAAAGTTTTCAATTGAGCCAGTGGAAAAATTCAGGAGAACTTTGACTGATTTCTGCTTTGGCTTCAGGTAGAGGAGTAGTGGCTCCTATTCTTGTAATAGATCCCTTTACATTTTTTTACATGCCTTTTTTACTCTTCATTGAGTAATACCGATTAATCATGGTACCACTGAGTCTTTCAGATTCATGGAGTCTATTCTTATGTGTTCTTGCTTTTTATACTTTCTCGTTTTCCAAGTCACACTGTTCACTCCCTCAACAATGGAGCATGTATTTAAGGTTTCTTTGGACTTGTATTTCTGGGTTTTGTGAAGGCATGTGAAGATCTGACATTCAGACATGGAAGAGAAATTCAGACACAATACTGAATGTACAAAATGATGAGTCATGTCATCATGGAGATAGCTTCACTCAGGAAATACAAAAGTCCATGTCATAGCTGATGTGACTACAGATTCCACTCTCTGTCAATGTTCATGCTCAGATTATCCCAAATGAGTATGTTTTTAATCTTCTCTTCCAGATCTTTTCTAAATTTCAGAAATCTATTCTCTTTACCTGGACTCACCTGTAACCTTACATTCTTCCTCTCTAAGCTAGTGGTCCTGATTCTTTGGCTCTGTAATCAAACATACAGATTTTTCCCACTATCTTCAGTGAGTGTGGTTGTGGATGTGTCTGGCTCTTTCCAGGTAGCATGGCAAATTCTTCATCTTTAGCTAGGGATCATTATTCTTCTGCTCGCTCTCTTCCTTTGCTTCACACAGTAGTGGCAGTTTTCTTTTATTCATTATCTTCTTGGCATAGGAATGAGAAGAACACTGATAAGAAAATTTGGTTTCCCTGACCATCACCTTTAAGAGCCCCTTGAAGGATTTTCTGAAAAGGTGGGCCTGAAGCAACTGACATTAGCTGGAATATGGTGGAGGTTCTGACCAGTTCAGACATGCACTTTATATCTCAAATGCATTTCTCTGCAGTTTTGCCAGCTCTGCTTGATATGCAGGAAGAGAACTTTAATTTTTCATTGAGTTTCACAAACAGGATGTGAATGTAGAGGAAGCTTTGAAAAGTTCCCACAGCAATTCAGAAATAAGAGATTTGCAAGACATTTCTGGAGCCAAGTTTCCTGTTCTCCAAGCTGAGCTGTTGTCTGCTAAGTGCATCTAGGACTCCTGGGACTCACCACCAGGCCAAGAAAGATTGGCTCTGATAGATCCTGCTGTTCAAGATCTTTGTCATGAGTCTAAGGAAACAAGTTCTGGGAGCCATCCCTTTAGTCCGCAAGCAGGATGAAATTAACTTATATTTTCTGTGATAGTAAAATATATTGAGTTTATTAATGCTAGTTAATTCTTTGCTGATCTTTTTATCACCCCAAAGGATATTTATAGGTGCTTATTATACTCATGAAGTATATTAATACCAGCTTGAACAGGAGGTATGTGAAAAGACTACAGCCATAACTCACTAGATGCCTTCTGTATACACCTGCCGATTCCAATATTATAGGACACATAAAGACAGGTCCCTTATTTTTCCAAACTGTTTTATATTTTTGGTTAGATTTTTCTCCCTCTTACTCCATTTTATGGTATTATTTCATTTTAAAAAGTATCGTATTCTATATTTAGTCCTTTAATATTCAATCTAAATTTATTTGCACATTTTCCATTAGATTATAAGCTATTCATTTTAATAAATCTCAAAAAATGAAATTTTTTGGTTTGTAATTATTCATCACAAAGTCAGTTTTGTTTTGTATCTACCCCTGTAATAGTTTGATTTATGTGTAAAGTTGCCACAATCAAGAACTACCTAGGAAAAGGGTTTGAATTGAGAAATTATTTTAGAATGGGTTGGCCTACAGGGATATCTCTGAGTAACTCTTCACTGCTAATGTATATAAAAAGAACCAGCCAATTGTGAGCAATATCATTCTCAAGTCAGAGACCCCTTGATCACTATAGGAGAGAATAAAGCTAGTTGATGCAGGCAGGTACCACATGGGTGAATTCAATACAGTTTTCTAATAACCATGAATGCAATGTGACCCTCAGGGCTCTTTCCTGTCTTCTCCCCAGGATGGACTGTAACCAGAGCTTGTAAGTCAAATGAACATTTTCCTCCCTTGTTTTTTGTTGGTTTATTTGTTTTGTTTCTTTTTGTTTTGTTTTAATTTTGGTCAGGCTTTCTCATTACAGCAACAACAACAACAAAAAAAAAAACTAGAATGATCTTACTTCTATTTCTTAACCTTTCTCATTCCATCCTTTATTTCCATTTATGTTTTTGCCTTAGCCAACTTTCAATTTCATACTTTATATGTTTAGCCATTTTTTTTAGATTTTTAGTCATTTTATTTTAACTTTTCATAGTTGTTTTTCCTTTAATAGTTCAAATAATGTATATTTTTAGACTCCAGAGCCTTGTATATATGAGTCCTTGGGTTCAGGACTTCAATCCCTTTGTCTAAATTATCAAAGGTGTAGTTTCTCTAAACGGTGGTGTTCTTTTTAGTTGTGAGAGTCATTTTTCAGTCCACTTATCATGTTTGCATGTCCATATTGTGACAACTCATGTACCTTTCTTGAACCATTTTAACGTCTTTAATGGACTGTTTTTCTTTGATTCCATACTTTATGACTGATTAAAAACAAAGAGAAACAACAAAGGTTGTGGTTAGAGAGATGGGTCAGTAGTTTAGAGCATTTGCTCTCTTACAGAGGACCCAGGTTCAGTTGCTAGAACCCACATGTCAGCTCACCACCATCTGAAATTGTATTTCAAGGAAATACAACACTATTTGCTAGCTTTTGCAGGCATCAGGCATGTACATGATATACATACATACATATGTACATATATACATACATATATAGAGGCACATTTTCTTTTTTATAGCTTGAATTGAGCTACTTTATTCTTTAATTTTTTGATTTTTATTTTTATTAGATATTTTCTTAATTTACATTTCTTTTTTTCTACAGACATGATCATATTATTTCAATATGCAATGAAATACACTTGTATTAACATAATACTTTATATGGTGTCTGTCATCATCCAATTTTTATTTTAAACCTATTTCTTTTTTTTCATTTTTTATTAGATATTTTCTTTATTTACATTTCAAATGCTATCCCGAAAGTACCCTATACCATCCCCCCCGCCCTGCTCCCCTACCCACCCACTCCCACTTCTTGGTCCTGGCGTTCCCCTGTACTGGAGCATATAAAATTTGGAATACCAAGAGGCCTCTCTTCCCAATGATGGCCAACTAGGCTATCTTCTGATACATATGCAGCTAGAGACACAAGCTTTGGGGGTTCTGGTTAGTTCATATTGTTGTTCCTCTTATAGGGTTGCAGACCCCTTCAGCTCCTGTGAAAGCTAGAGCTTCAATGTTTTGATCTCATAAAATTTTTCCTAACACATAAATTAGTCCAATATTGTTGAGTTCAGCAACATTCAAACGTGCCAGAAATTTATGGAGATGAATTACAAAGTGTAACATGAATGGCTCACCATTTGCTGCATATTCCTTTCCAAAGCTTCATGTCTAAAACTCCTGCAATGTCAATTAATCTAAGACAACCTAAGCTCATCTGTAGCCTGCAGTTCCAAAGTCTTGTACAATCTTATTGCATCTGGGTCCCCCAATTCCTGTGAACCACACTGTCAGGTTTATTAAAACAACCACAAGCTTGGTAGTAATTTTCTGCATTAATTACTTTTGCCGTTACCTTAGCAGAGTATTTGACATGGACAAGTTAACGGAGGAGGTTTATTTTAGCTCACAATTTAATGATAAAGAATGCAGGGTGGTTGAAGCAGTCCAGTTCGTGGCAGTGAGAGAGAGTAGCCAAGCTTATTCACACCTTAGTAGACAGAATTAGAAGGAGTCCTATATGATTTAGTTTTTCTTCATGAACACACACACACACACAAACACACACATACACATACACACACACACACGCACACACACACACACACACACACACACACACACAGAGAGAGAGAGAGAGAGAGAATTGAATTTGCATTTTCTTTGGATTGAGTGAAGCCCTGCAATGTATGTTGTATCAGGAATCATCTTTAGATAAGATTCTAAACTTTGAATGCAGGGGCTTGGCAATCACACAATTTTCCTTTGTGTATAATAAAAGTAAACTGCTACCTCTAATGGATCAAATCAGGAGTCACTTTAACTAATCCGGATAGGTAAGTGTTCTACAATTTTATGAAGCAAACCACTTCTTAAATTTTGTTCAGATAATTAAACCAAGAGAATAAAAAGAAAATTGTTAGGTTTCAGGTTAAGAAGACTGTGAACTGTTCATCGGCCACATTAAAACAAAAATAACAATGGAAACTTTAAATGTGAGAGTGAAAAAAGCAAATTTAAATTATTGAGCATTATGTAGTGTAAATTTACATAATCTGACTGAGGAAAAACACACATAGCATTATAATGACTTCTGTATTTGTGATGCTAACTAAAAATACATTGGAGCCCTGATGAGTGAGACAGCTTTGCAACCCAATTAAATGATGAGTATGAAAGAGTGCAAAGGTAGACACATATGAAAGGTAGTTGTTCGAATAGTGGTTCAACTCATATACATTATACGTTCACATATTTATGGCTTTGGTACACAAAAGTAAATAGTTGTATAAAGTGGTCATATCTTAATTATTCATCATATAATTTAAAGCACAGAATGGCAAAATGAAAATAAAAAGAAAATACCAAATGTATAATAGCAAGGAGCACCTGAAAGATGAATTATTAGTTTAAACTATTAGTGTGTAAATTATGACAAAACTCTTTGGAAGACAACTTTTTTTTTGCTAAGTTTGAACAAACCACATACCCTATATTCACATATTTGTAACCCATAAAGGTTGATCTATTTAGCTAAAATGTGACCACCAGTAAATAATTTATATAGTAGGAATATGACAAACATAATTTCAGGAGAGTTTTTCAGTCATTTATTTCAAATTAGCACCAAAAAAAGCAGTTTAACATCAGTGAATAGTAAAAGCAATAAACATTCATTGGAATTCCAACAACTGAAATGAGTGAGCTGTAACAGAAAACCTCCATGCGAAGACCCAATGCTGTACAAAGGAATAGGAGTCCAACATTGATTGTATGATTCCATTCATTATCTACGTCAATGAAGCAAGCAAAAAATAGTCTTAGATGTCAGAGTTCTGAAATCATTTTCAGCCTAATAATTGATAAAACCATTAAACAAAAGTGAGATTTTTGATGAGAAATAAGAAAATACAAACATTCATCTTAGTAGATTCTGCATATAATTAAAGATATTAGAATGATTCATGGACATCTCTTTTGTAGAGATTTTAATTATATCATGAATGTATCATCAGTAAACTTCAGTACAAGACCAAAGTAAAAACATCTACTGCTGAAATGCACAATACAATCTATTAACCTTGAGTTCTATCACCCTTTGGCATCTTTTCCTTATTAGTTTTGTTGTTTTCTTTATGAGCTGAGGAGACATTTATAGCATCTGTCCTAATAATGAAGCAGGATCTGTTGACACCATTTTAAAAATAGTATTAAAATGACTGTGTCTGATCCAGCTGATTTCTTATTGTTCTACATGGACCAGTAAAAATGCTGAACCCAAGGTTACTACAGTTCTAAAGGCAATAAACCAACATCAATGTACAACAGGAACAGAACTCATCTAGATGCTTGCATGTGAATTTTTATTCTATTTTTTCTGGTGGAAATACTATGTACAACAACAGAAATTTCAAAATTTATTCAGACCCCAGATTTTCATTGCTTGTGACATAATCTGTATGGTAGACACTAGTGTACAGCATTGGGAAGAAAAGCACAGAATGGAAATTGAAGTTCATGCATTTTGAACTTGGTATTGAAAACAAGCTTCTCCATAAACAGCCGATTAGAATTCCTTTGTGGATATAGCCGAAAAGTAAATGTTACCAAGCAAGGTCATCAGGGCATGCTGGTACTGAAAAAAATGGATTTTGATACATGTAATCATGAAACAAAATGTTTTAAGAGAATTATCTAAAAATATTATAAACACATTATTCACATAGAAATGGAATGCATTGGGAACAAAATTTGTGTAACATCAATTTTCAAAGATGTAAATTATTTTATTTACAAAAAAAGACAAAGAAATAGAATAATCTTTGTAAGATTTCTCTGATATGTTTGCATAAAAAATGAGTATCTAGTGATTGGAGAAATGGTTTGGAGTTAAAAATTGATACTGCTCTTGAAGAGTACCAGAATTTAGGTCTTAACTACCCACATCATTTAGCTCATAATTGCCTGTACTATTAGCTTCAGGGCATCCAATATTCTCTTCTAGCTTCCAAAGACACACATATACACATGTATATATACACATACAAGATCCCACCGTAAACATAAATAAAAATGTATGGTTTCTTTAACTTTATTTTATACATTTGGTTCCTTGCATATATGCATGTGTGTATATGTATATATATATATATATATATATATATATATATATATATATATATATATATATATTATGTGTATGTACATGTATACATATACATAAATATATGTGTGAGTGTGTCTACTTTGTTCATGCCTAAAATAATTTTAAAATTAATTAGTACCACAAATAACTATAGGGCCTTTAATACCTACAAACTGTAGTGTGGATCATTCTGATTATATCCAAACATGGAGTGACTTAAATAGGAGCAGAAGATGCTTATATTTTCCAAATTTTATGCAGAACCTATCTGGAAATAACAAGACTGGCAATGGAAGCATCCATGTTTCTTGACAGTACATACTATCATAAATAGTGTTGTGTAGCACAAAACAGAGAGCCTGCATACTGGGTCCGTTTCCGCTGAATTGTGAGATGAACTACACACTGTGTAGAATTGCTATCCTTCCCACTCAATAGGGAAACTGATAATAATTACTAACAACAGATGAGTCTGTCTATGGCACCACTGTGTCTTGTCTGTTTCATCTTCCCTTTAAGGGACTTGAGAGATATTTGAGGAAGGAGTCTATGAGCTGAGAGAACTCACAGGTAAATAGAGACATAAACAACTCTGAGTCACAGAAATGAAAATTAAAGCAGTGTTCAGTTTCATGTCCTTCTGTCACACTGAGTATCATTAACAAAACAAACGAGGAGGACAAGCAAGCATGCAAGGAAAAGAAAACCCTTATGTGCTGTTGGTGGGATTACTAAATTAGGATATCAATGATGGGAATTACAGTTGAACTGTTTCAAAACCTGAAAATAGATCTACAGTAGACCCTGGCTATAACATCGCTGGCTGTATACCGAAGGACTTTATCTACCACAGATGCCTGCACAATTGCTTATTGCTGTACTAGGTACAATAGTACAGATAGGGGATAAGGCTGTCTTTCCACAGATGAGTGGATCAAGAAATGTGAGATATATATATATATATATATATATATATATATATATATATATATATATGAGCTCTACTTGGAGGCAAAGAATTTAAGGATTATTATTTTAGTTGAAATCTGGGTATTTTACACAGTCAGATTACACTTTCTTTTTCTTTAAGATTTATTTTAATTTATATGAGTACACCGTAGCTGTATCCATACATACCAGAAGAGGGCATTAGATCCCATTATAGATGGTTGTAATCTACCATGTGGTTGCTAGGAATTGAACTCAGGACCTCTGGATGAGTAGTCAGTGCTCTTAGCCACTGGATTAACTCAGATTAATCCAACCCCTCAAATTACACTTTGATTTGTTTTAATTTAAAAAAAAATATTCACTTTACATTGATGCCCTCCTTCTGGTTCTATCCTCCCACAATCTCTCTCCTATTCCCCCTCCCCTTCTCCACTGAGAGAGTGGCACATCAAGTCTTTTCCAGGCTAGGTACATGCTCTCCTACTTCAGCCAGCCCAGCAGCCCAGCTAGAAGAATGTATTCTACAGAGAGTCAGCAGCTTTGGAGGATATCCTCCCACCCCTGCTCCATTTGTTCAGGACCCACATGAAGACCATTTGTTTTCATTTCAAATTGACATATTAAAATGCTAAACCTCATTCCTGCATTGTTTCAGCAATATAAAACCAAATAAAACCTCAAAAAGTGACCAATTGTTTTAATGCAGAAGTGTCTTCTAATTTATTTTGAACTTAGAGGTATACATTTACATAAATCTTCATTTTTTTTCACATATGTCTCAATGTAATTTAGTAATGATTCTAATTTTTGGAAAAATTTGAAATTTTCCTCCAGGTGATTTGAAACATGCCTATGACCCCTGCACAGAGGAGAGAGGGGAACAATGCCATACATTGAAGCCAAACAATTAACACAGTGAGTTCTTAGGCTAAAGAGCGCTGCATATTAAGGCCCTGCCTCAAAAACACAAAACAAAGCTTTCTAAAGGCTCACACACAGAGAGTAACTCTTCTTCAAAATGTAACTGTTCTCACTATTTTTAAAGGTAAAATTTTTTTATTTATATCTTGTATAGTTTATATATGACTTATAAGATTTCTTACAAGAAATTTATACAAAAAATCACATATCTATGAATATTCAGTGTATGGTTTTATTAATTTTTCTATAGAATATTGGCCTCATGTTCTTATGTTGATAATATTGAATTGATATGGCCATTTCAAAGTATAGTATGGCCTTCCAGTGTGTTGGAAACCATGATGTGCAAAATCAGCAAATGCTCTTAAGTTTTGGTCCATCTCTCCAGTCCTTCAATGTGTACCTTTAAAGAACCTGGACCAAAACAAGAGGAAACTATTGTAAATATGTGGTGATGCACATACATATATTTATATACAAGTATTTTGTACATTGGTTCATAGTATGAGAGATATCTACTGTGGGACTTAGAAGTCTGTAGGGATCTGTTATCAGATATAGGTTAAACTAGATAGTGATCAGTAGTAAAAGAGATTTACAAACACAGTGGACAAGATGGCCAGGGTAGGATAGGACACCTCCTTTTTGTCTGTCTATTGTACTTTTTTTTGGGGGGGGGGAGGTATGACTAGATGCAGGTGATGGAGAAAGCAAAAGATGTACATCATACTGTAGCTAAGTAACACTCATCGTTTCTACACACATAAATTTTATTCAGTGCATTAGGGAAATAATGACTGTGAGTAATGGATTTGAATTTAGAAATAACAATGGTGTGGTTTTATGGGAATAGGGTGGAGGTTTAGGTGTGGAGAGAGACAGTAGAGAGGTCTAGAAGACCAGGAGAATGACTCTACAGCTGCCAGGGGTAGGGGTGGGGGAATCAATTGGAAGTTCCAGAAACCTGGGATGGTGGATGCTCCTAGAAGTCAAAGCAGGTGAAAGGAGCCTGGATGCCTAACAGTGGGGACATAGAGACTGAAGAGGCCACCTTCTATTGCCAGGAATGACACTTGGTGCCAGTATAAGGACATCAACCCACCCTCAAAATGTTTGACCCAAAATTCTTTTCTGTCTAAAAGAAATGCAGGGACAAAGATTAGTCAGAGACTAAAGAAATGGCCAGCCAATAAATATCCCAACTGAAGACCTCTCTCATGAACAAGCATCAACCCCTGACACTATGGATATTCTGTGATCCTTAGAGACAGGAGCCATCATAAATGTCCTCTGAAAGACTCTATCCAGCAGCTGACTGAAACAGATGCAGATACCCACAGCCAAACATTGGACAGAGGACAGAGACCCTTATGAAAAAGTAGGGGGGGGAATGATTAAAGGCACTGAAGGGGATAGGAACCCTACAGGAAGACCAAGAATGTCAACTAAACAGGACCCCTGCGAGCTTTGATAGACTGAGCCACCAACCAAAAAGCTTACATGGGCTGGACCAAGACCCTCAGCACATATGTAGCAGAAGGATGCCTTGTCTGGCCTCAGTGAGAGAGGATGCACCTAATTCTTCAGAGACTTATGCACAGGTTCGGGAGATATCCAGAAAGCCCACCCTAGAGGGGAATGGGAGGGAAATGGGGAGAAGGACTTTTTGTGGTGGTGGTGGTGGGGATGGCAAGGGGAGTAGTCCTTGAGATGTAAATAAATAATTAATTTAAAAATGAAAAATGAAAGAAAACCTACTAAAGTGACAGTGTGAATTAAGAAGAAGAAGGAGAAGGTGCAAGAGGAAGAGGAAGAGGAAGCAAGCAAATAAGCACAATATTTCTAACCAAAAGGAAAAACAGAAAAAAACGGGAATTGTGTTTTGATCAAAGACGGCATTGTTATTAAAGTTGCAAATCACGTGGGCAAAATCAGCATTGAGGAGGAAATAAAATCAACAATAAGGAGTCAACCTATTCAAAGTAGGAAAATGTTCAAACTGTAATGCATCATATATTTAAAATACCAGGAAAGGTAATGTTAACCAAATAAAAGTAAAAAGCAGTATGTTTAATTAAATATGGTTAGTCATTTCATTATCTATTTCATAATTATTTAAGAAGTTATGTTATATCTAAGAAATAGACTGTTATATAAAAGGAAAAAATTAGTAGTCAAAATACAAACCCCAGGTAATCCCAGTAATAGAAAATGGTATGTGAAGAATTAACTTTAGATCTACCTAGAGAGAAATGTATAACTCCTGCTAGAACTTAGCTGTAATTACTGAGGGATACACAGAAGGTGGCACACATATAATAACCATAGTCTACAAATCATCAAGAAAAAAAACTATAAAGCACTGTAAAAGACACATAAGATTGGCTTTTTATTTTTTAATATTATCAGAATTATCAGTTATTAGCTGTATTCAAAGACAGAGCATACTAATTAGAATTTTCCCACATATACTGAGTTAAATTGACAGAAAGCTTAGCATTTCCAGCTAAACCAAAGGAAAATGTTTACCATAACATATGGAATATATGGTTTTAAGAAATAGGAAAAGTAAATCTAGAAGTAATGAGTAAAAAAGCAATACTATATAAATATAAATCATACATAACATGGATAAAGTAAAATAGAAATCACTTGATGTATTTATTTAATTTATATTTTAACACTAGTTTCATTTGGGATTTTACACAAACATTACAAAAATATAATGCTAAATAGTTAAATAATATTACTATCATTTTTGTTTATAAGAGTACAACAGTGAAACTAAAATTTGAAGATTTTCTAAAAGAATTAAGTCTATCCTATGTTAAACATTAATGACTACAACTCTAATAAGAAAACAGATTATAAGTATTTCAAACTAAAAAAGGATAGGAGAGTAAAATATTGAAAATTGTTAGTATTTCTATTTTTTTCATTCACCCTTTTCTACAACCAAATCTTTACTTCCCATCACTTAAGACTTCTAAACCTGCAGAGACTGGTAGTGTGCTATGTGTTTCAAGTTGAGGTCCTCTCACAATTTATATATTACAACCTGACAATTATATAAAGGTAATGT
This sequence comes from Mus minutoides, assembly GCA_902729485.2. Lineage (NCBI taxonomy): Eukaryota > Metazoa > Chordata > Mammalia > Rodentia > Muridae > Mus > Mus minutoides. The sequence goes on along the minus strand of LR750883.1, from coordinate 168,466 downwards.
TATTAGTACCTGCAGTCTTTGGACATAAAATTTGGTTATGGACTTAGAACATCTGAAGACATTCATTGGCCCTCTCCACCATATTAGAGCATACATGGAAACCACTATCTTGTATGAAGAAAGACAAACCCCAGATTTTTGGTGGCTTGATGCATCCAGGACTTGGCATACTGCAGAAATATGTTCATTGTGTTTGAAAATTGACATCTAAGATAGTACAAGCTTCTATTATAACAGTTTGAACTAAAAACAGCATTGCAAAGGCATACAACATCCTTGCATTTGTCGTATATCCACTTATATCAACATTTTATAAACAAGTAATGAGGGCTGTCAGGATGGTTTACTGGATGAAGAAGCTTACTTACTGAGGAGCCTTACAACCTGAGTTTGAACTCACAGGACCATATAGTAGCCTTCTGACCCTTCCAAAAACACACCATAATTTGTGTGTGCATACTTATACACACATTAATAAAAGTAAAATAAAATAATGGTAGTAAATTGTCACAATAAGAAGAAATTTTACATTGTTAATATGTAAACTTTGAGTTCACTTTGAACACTTCTGCAGAGGTAAAACATTATTTAAAGGAAGAAGTATAGGTGTAAATGATCCTCAGATATGAAAGAGAAACCTGGAAAACACTACTATTTGAAGAAAATAAAATGAGGCCTGACAATTTCATAGTATAAAGGGTGGGTGGGTTGGGGCAATGTAAGAACAAAAGCCAGAAGCTCCTGTTTTTTAATCCATGTGTACACATCTGTAAAACGTTGAGCAAATGGTAGACTGGTGCCATGGGAAACTGTCAGTATTGATAATGTTTACAGATTGATGGAACTTACAAAGGGAAAACCAACCAGGCTGAGTCTAAGAATTCTGAGTGTCATGATTCTTTAGAGCTATTCTATTCAGCACACGTTTCACTAAGTTTATCATTAAATTCAAGTCACTTTCTCATAATCACAATTTGTTCGATATGAATACGACATGCTTTGTTTTAGTTTCTTGAGTGTGGTTTCTCACACCATAACTTGTTCACTGATTCCATTTTGCTGACAGAGTCCAACCAATTGGAGAATTGTGTTTAGTTAGAGCATCCTTTCTACCAATCTCCGAGATGACTGAAAAGGAAATGAACGACTACAAACATTTTTCCTCGAGGAGATGGTCCTTTTTGTAATGCCATTGCTATTGTGGTTTTACAAACTGTTCAGATTCCCAACAGGAATTCTGGAAAATATTCACTGAGTTATGGAACCCTCACTTTAGAAGCAGGCAGGCTTAGGATAGAAGTGGGGTACCCTGAGAAAGAACAGGCAGTGTAAAGTGATAAAAATGCACACTGTATGGAGACAAATCCAATTATCCCAATACGTTTTAAATGTTCTGTACTAATCATAAAAAAAATTATTTTACAGTTGTGTCCAGAGAAAAAAGAATTGTATTTTAAAATATAGTGTAATATAAAATATTAGAAACATTAAGAGTTAAGCAATTTATCTCCTTGTAAAAATAACTTCAGGCATACCCTTTCTAAGTTGTAAAGAGTAAGTATCAAGTTGGCTTTAACAATTCGCTATAATCCAGTCAATGCTTCCCTTAAACATTTAATTCTTTACCATTCAAGTGGTCAACATTCTTGAGAGTTTTTTTTTATGTAAAATCATTTATAGGTTCAATTCCTCTAGAATTATTTTTATTGTAATTTTGGTAATGTTTTAAAATTTGCCTTTGTTACATGCCTGCTGCTGTATAAGAACACTCACAGATAGTAGCTATTTCAATGTACCTAATTTAAGTATTCCTTGTGTAACTTTGTATTTAATTTAAATTCACTTGTAGGACTAATACTTATTGTTTTGGCATTGAACTTTCATTCTTCATGCATTTCCTCTTTTATATCCATTTCTTTTTAAATTGTTGTGTGAACTTTTACTGATCAACAACAGAAAATAATGCATGAAACTCAAAGCACAAACATATGCATTTTCGCTACACATGAAATTAGAGAATGTACAATGAGCTGGACATCCACTGCTGAGTCAGGCATGATGAATTATGCTGAGTCAGGCATGGTGAATTATAGCTATAATCCCAGCTGAGAGAAACTGCAGCAGGAGGATCACAAGGTAAGGTCAATTTAGATTGTAAAGACTATGTCTCAAAACAAAACCAACCAGGTGAGGGTGATGATCATTCACATCTGGTATTTATTGTAGCTATGAACTAAAGAACTAGGGAAGTTGTACATTTTCAAGGTAATAATGATGAAATCATCTGGTAGCTGAAAGCTGGGCCACTCTACTTATAGTGTTTACTAGTTTCCATCAGAATAATTCATATGGATGATTGTCTGTATAAAAACATTAATAGGTTAAGGTTCAAGATTAAAAAGGTTTTACCATATTAGTTCACGGACTCACAGTGGCTATGTTAAAACCTTAAATGTGAATGTCAAGAAATATTATTGATATGTCAGCTTTTTCATAATGTGATCATGATGCAATTATGACATAAAACTTTAAAAAGCAGATAAATAGAACACATGAAAATTCTCTTTACCTTTTAACGAATAAATAGGAAATATATACAAATAAATGAAGGTTTCAAGATAAGTGGAAATGGTGAAGAAGCTTCCTGCTTTGTTAAGGGTTATCCACGTGAACACCCACTGATTATGCCACTCAATGGTGACAGAAGACACAGTCTTGCAAAGAGTGTAAGAGCATCTTGTCATTTTTTTGCAATTGAGAAGACATCTTCCTAAAATAATGATAGAAAATAAACTTGACATCTACTTGCTTCCACCAAATATTTATTCAGTTAAATGAAGACTAAAGAATATATTTTGAACAAGAATGAATGAAAGAAAAACAGGAAGGAAGGAAGGAAGGAAGGAAGGAAGGAAGGAAGGAAGGAAGGAAGAAAGAAGAAAGAAGAAAGGAAGAAAGAAAAGAAAGAAAGAAAGAAAGAAAGAAAGAAAGAAAGAAAGACAGAGAGAGAGAGAGGGAGAGGGAGGGAGGGAGGGAAGGAGGAAGAAAGTAAAGAAAGAGAGAGAGAGAGAGAGAGAGAGAGGGAGGGAGAGAGAGAGAGAAGGAACAAGAATCCATGGGCCAGCAAGTCGCCTTAGCACATTAAGCACTTGTCACTTAAGTTTGGCAGTTGCAATTCATGCCCTTTAAGTGTTGTACCAAAGGGCTGAGAAGCACCTGAAAAAATATTCAACATCCTTAATCACCAGGGAAATGCAAATCAAAACAACCCTGAGATTTCTCCTCACACCAGTCAGAATGGCTAAGATCAAAAACTCAGGAGACAGCAGATGCTGGCATGGATGTGGAGAAAGAGGAACACTCCTCCATTGCTGGTGGGATTGCAAGCATGTACAACCACTCTGGAAATCAGTCTGGTGGTTCCTCAGAAAATTGGACATAGTACTACTGGAGGAACCAGCAATACCTCTCCTGGGCATATACCCAGAAGATGTTCCAACTGGTAATAAGGACACATGTTCCACTAGGTTCATAGCAGCCTTATTTATAATAGCCAGAAGCTGGAAAGAACCCAGATGTCCCTCAACAGAGGAATGGATATAGAAAATGGGATGAGTCTTAAGTTGAGCTGGATATTGGTTGGTCATTTCCTCAGTGTCTGCTCCCTTCCCTATGCCTACATTATTTTTAGACCTGATAAGTATGGGGTTGAAAGTTTTGTGGGAGATTTGGTATCTCTATCGCTCCACTGGGGTTCCTGTCTTGCTACAGGAAGCTGACACCCATTATTTTTTTCCAATTTTTATTAGATATTTTCTTCATTTATATTTCAAATGCTATCCCGAAACTCCCCTATACCCCCCCCATCCTCTGCCCTGCTCTCCAACCCACCCACTCCCACATCTTGGCCCTGGTGTTCCCCTATACTGGGGCATATAAAGTTTGCAAGACCAAGGGGCCTCTCTTCCCAATCATGGCCAACTAGGCTATCTTAAGCTACATACACAGCTAGAGACAGGAGCTCTGGGGGTACTGGTTAGTTCATATTGTTCTTCCACCTATAGGGTTGGAAACCCCTTCAGGTCCTTGGGTACTTTCTCTAGCTCCTCCATTCGGAAACCTGTGTTCCATCTTATAGCTGAGTGTGAGCATCCACTTCTGTGTTTGCCAGGCACTGGCATATCCTCACACAAGAAAGCTATATCAGGGTCCTTTCAGTAAAATCTTGCTGGCATATGCAATAGTGTCTGCTTTTGGTGACTGATTAAGGGATGGATCTCTGGCTGTAGCAGTCACTGGTTTGTCAATCCTTTTGTCTCAGCTCCACACTTGATCTCTGTAACTCCTTCAATATGTGCTTTGTTCCTAATTCTAAGAAGGGGCTAAGTGTCCACACTTCGGTCATCATTCTTCTTGAGTTTCATGTCTTTTGAAAATTTTATCTTGGGTAATCTAAGTTTCTGGGTTAATATTCACTTATCAATGAGTACATGTTATGTGAGTTCTTTTGTGATTGGGTTACCTCACTCAGGATGATACCCTCCAGATCCATCTATTTCCCTAAGAATTTCATAAATTCATTGTTTTTAATAGTTGAATAGTAAGTACTCCATTGTATAAATGTACCACATTTTCTGTATCCATTCCTCTATTGAGGGACATCTGGGTTCTTTCCAGCTTCAGGCTATTATAAATATGGCTGCTGTGAACATAGTGGAGCATGTGTCCTTATTACCAGTTGGAACATCTTCTGGATATATGCCCAGGAGAGGTATTGCTGGAATCTCCAGTAGTACTATGTCCTATTTTCTGAGGAACCACCAGACAGATTTCCAGAGTGGTTGTACATGCTTACAATCCCACCAGCAATGGAGGAGTGTTCCTCTTTCTCCACATCCATGCCAGCATCTGCTGTCACCTGAGTTTTTGATCTTAGCCATTCTGACTGGTGTGAGGAGAAATCTCAGGGTTGTTTTGATCTGCATTTCCCTGGTGATTAAGGATGTTGAATATTTTTTCAGATGCTTCTCAGCCATTCAGTATTTCTCAGTTGAGAATTCTTTGTTTAGTTCTGTGCCCCATTTTTTAATGGGGTTATTTGATTTTTTGGTGTCCACCTTCTTGAGATGATTATATATATATATATATGTATATATATATATATATATATATATATATATATATATATATATATACATATATATATATATATTGGATATTAGTCCCCTATCAGATTTAGGATTGGTAAAAATCCTTTCCCAATCTGTTGGTGGCCTTTTTGTCTTATTGACAGAATCTTTTGCCTTACAGAAGCTTTGCAACTTTATGAGGTCCCATTTGTCAATTCTTAATCTTATAGAACAAGCCATTGATGTTCTATTCAGGAATTTTTTCCCAGTGCTCATATCTTTGAGGCTTTTCCCTACTTTCTCCTCTCTAAGTTTCAGTGTCTCTGGTTTTATGTGGAGTTCCTTAAACAACTTAGAGTTGACCTTAGTACAAGGAGATAAGAATGGATCAATTCACATTCTTCTACATGATAACCACCAGTTGTGCCAGCACCATTTGTTGAAAATGCTGTCTTTTGTCCAGTGGATGGTTTTAGCTCCCTTGTCAAAGATCAGGTGACCATAGGTGTATGGATTCATTTCTGGGTCTTCAAACGTATTCCATTGATTTACCTGTCTGCTGCTGTACCAGTACCATGCAGTTTTTATTACAATTGCTCTGTAGTAGAGCTTGAGGACAGGCATGGTGATTCCACCAGAGGTTCTTTTATTGTTGAGAAGTTTTGCTATCCTAGGTTTTTTGTTATTCCATATGAACTTTCAAATTGATCTTTCTAAATTCTTGAATTGAGTTGGAATTTTGATGGGGATTGCATTGAATCTGTAGATTGCTTTAGGCAAGATAGCCATTTTTACTGTATTGATCCTGCCAATCCCTGAGCATGGGAGATCTTTCCATCTTCTGTGATCTTCTTCAATTTCTTTCTTCAGAGACTTGAAGTTGTTATCATACAGATCTTTCACTTTTTTAGTTAGAGTCACACCAAGGCATTTTATATTATTTGTGACTATTGTGAAGGGTTTTGTTTCCCTAATTTCTTTCTCAGCCCATTTATCCTTTGTGTAGAGAAAGGCCATTGATTTGTTTGAGTTAATTTTATATCCAGCTACTTCACTGAAGCTGTTTATCAGGTTTAAGAGTTCTCTGGTGGAATTTTTGGAGTCACTTATATATACTATCATATCATCTGCAAATATTGATATTTTGACTTCTTCCTTTGCAATTTGTATCCCCTTGACCCCTTTTGTTGTCAAATTGCTCTGGCTAACACTATATTGAATAGTAGAGAGAAAATGGGCAGCCTTGTCTAGTCCCTGATTTTAGTGGGATTCCTTACAGCTTCTCTCCATTTAGTTTGTTGTTGGCTACTGGTGTGCTGCAGATTGTTTTTATTATTTTTAGCTATGGGCCTTGAATTCCTGATCTTTCCAAGACTTTTATCATGAATGGGTGTTGAATTTTGTCAAATGATTTCTCAGCATCTAATGAGATGATCATGTGGTTTTTATCTTTGAGTTTGTTTATATAGTGTATTATGTTGATGGATTTCCATATATTAAACCATCCCTGCATTCCTGGGATGAAGCCTACTTGGTTGGTGGATGATTGTTTTGATGTGTTCTTGGATTCGGTTAGCCAGAATTTTTTGAGTATTTTTGCATCGATATTCATAAGGGAAATTTGACACCCATTCTTAATCACTAGGAAAAGCAGAAACTTAAGCTCATTTACAAGTCTACCAATGATATAGCTTAACTTTATCCTTGTTATCCAACAAGAAAAGTTAGGTACAGAATTTCAATAATTTGCACATAACGATATATAGTAGATAAGTACTAAATTCAAGATTTGAAACCTAATAGCATGGTTCATGGTTCAGATTTTTATCATAAGGCTGTTATAGTAGATTCTGCGTGCAAATTAATTATATAGTATGCATAATAAAGACTTTTCTAATAATATGTTATATTTAAAAGTGGTAGTTTCCTTTGTTTAAATGTCAAAAGAAATTGAATTCAATGGAAAGAGTAATAAATAAGGGGCTGGGAATTTGCCTCCGTGGTTAACAGCAGTTAATACTCTGTGGAGGAACAGAGTTCTGTTCCCAGCACCTACAACAATCTTTAAATGGAGCTCCCGAGGAAACCAAACATCTTCACACCTCTGTGTATCAACCACATGCTCCAGAGATGTACATGAAGAAAAAACATCCATGCAAATAAAATAAAATAAACATTCAGCATTTAAAAGTCTAGTTTAAAAAGTAGAAAGCGAAACTGCCTGCTCCATTCCTTTGAAATTAAACTCTTTGATTGAATTGCTGGATAAATCGGTTTGCCCAAACTTGCTCTTCATCAATCAGGTACAGAAGTTGCAGAAAGTATCCAGTATTTCTGAAGGGATTTTGAATTTGGAAAAACAATATAAACGTTAATGAAGGTGATTCAATTTTTATTTTTTCTTTTATTTACCATTTTTTTTCCTCTTTGTTCTTTGATAGTTTGAGACAGCATTGTACTCTGTAGGCAATGCTTATGGCATGGAAATCACAAAAGTTGATCTGCTCAGTCTCCCAGTGCTAAGCTTAAAGGGAGAACCACTATGTGCATGTTCTTATGTTGGCCTTTTTATTTTTTTTAATTTTTGTAAACTTAATTTATAGTTCACTATTTGACAGTAAAACAATGGGTGATACAGTAGATGTCAAACACCTTTATATATTTTGAAAACTAAGAAGCTAACCCTTGGCTTTAGTTACTGCCTAAAAGAAAATTTAGTTCATATTTCCTTTTTATTTTCACTTGACTAATAATAATATTAGGCTTAGTAAATTTTTTACCTGATGCTACAAAGTATGTTCTTGAAGTTAAATTCAACACCCAAGCAGCTTTGTAACACCAGGGTACCAGATGGCTACTATTATCTTTCTACATTTCAAAATGCAAATATAGTAATGTCAGCACCAATTTTCAAGCAATTCTCTTTAATTTCTCTTTGTCTTGTAGATGTACTTTAATGTAAGTATACTGCCTTTGTTCTAAGTTTTAAGATGGAACATTTTGTATGCCACTCTCTACCTCAGTAAACCAAAATAAAAGAACAAATAGACAAATCTTTTTCATATAAAGAAGAGCCAGCCATAGAAGACTGCTCCCCTGGGTTATGATAATGCCATGTGAAGTGCTATGTATATTTGTTGTAAGCATTATAACAAATGGAGATTAGCTCATTTGCATTTTCAAAAGGCTTTTGCATAGTAAAAGGATATTCTTAAGGTAATTTGTATTCATATCTAAATAATAAAAAGCTCATCATCATTCATATCATTAAAAAATTCAATCTTGAGCAACTTGTTATAATTTCTATTTTTTTTCCACTTTAGAAATCTTCTTTGAAGTATTATTCAAAACCTGAAGCTGCCTTTTTGTCCTCTATGAGGTCTCCTACACTTTTGCAAATGACAAAACATGGATGTGTTCTTTAATCCTTATCACTATGCCCACTATTCAGAGACAGACGAATTTGGAAAATTCTTGTCCTGAAGAAGGCTGTAGGACTTCTTCGTATCACTAGGGCCTATTTAATGAAGCTCTAAATATGCTTTTGACCATAGACTTTGACAATGGAGATTTTGTCTTTAAATCTCTACAGTTGAAAGAATACTTTAAAATGGATCATTTCCAAGGATGACAAAACATATCCCAAATTCATGACACATCTGAGGAAGAGCAATAGATATGGCAAATGTCTTGAAAGAATCTGTGTGATCATACCTTCCATGGTTTGGTAAAGATAGCTGGGCAATTTTAATGTAATTGGTGAAAATTTTAAGCTATTAAACTTTGTGTTATAAAAACTGAATTTGGAGGGAGATTAGGAAAACTAACAAGAAAGGGGATGGAGAAGTAACTCAGAAGGATAGAGAGAGGAAAAGAGTCATGAGACAGAAACAGGAGAAAGAGTCCTAAATGGGACCCAAGAGAGTATTACTGGTGCTCTCATCTACATCAGCTGTTTCCTATTTATATCAAGTATCTTTATATTATAGTAGTAAGAATTCTGGTTAATTTAAGCAATAATTGATTGGGAGGATAGAAACCTAGAATCTGTAAGAATAAAAGAGAATGAGGTATCCTTTAATTACTTTTTATTGAGATTTGGGGTGGAGAGTACTCCCATAACAATTATGTCATCATTGTACAAATATATCCAGCAGGAAGGTCATTGCTGCAGATTCCAGCGTTTGTAGCTGAGTGATACTGATGATTACGTTTCTCCTCTGGTAATGTGCAAAAATATTTTTCTCACCATGATCAAAATTGGCAACCAGGTCAATTTCTCTATGTTCAATAATACATGAGTTGAGTCTTCAACAATAAGACATTACCGTCAGGTTCTAGATATTAGCCAATACTTTTGGGCTGTGGAGTTTGGCATAATTTATGGGACCCTTTAGACCAACAACTCTATAAATTGTAACTCATTCCTGGCATTGGAGGTTTTATTTGGTGGCATGAGATACCTAGTTGGAGCATTGTCTTCTCTGTTATATGGTGACTCCATTTATACCCTGCCTGGATAACCCCATCCCCATTTAATATCTGTTGACTAATGGTTTCTCCTTTATGTCATTTTAGCACTATACTCTACTTCCCCTTCTTTGGAAAATTGCTTCTTCCTCCTTGGTCTTCACTACATACCGGGGCTGAGTGATCATTCATATTGAAACACATGCATATAAAACCTAAAACCTAACATCTATATTTAAGACAAAGCATGCAATATTTATCTCTTGGGGTCTATGTTTCCTCTCTCAGAATGGTCATTTCTAACTTTATTCATTCACTTTCAGACTACATTTTTCTTTTTCCTTTTTAAAATTTATTTAATCTCTATTTTATGTACTCCAGATTTTATCCCCGTCCTGGTCCACCCTTTGACTGTTCCACAATCCATATCTCCCCCCACCCCGTCTCTACGAGGATGGCCCCACCCCACCACCACCCCACCAGACCTCTCCATTCCCCTTCTCCATTCTCCTTATTCTCTGAATGAACCCAGACACAGCAGCCCTCTGCTGTACATGTGTTGGGGGCCTTATATCAGCTGGTGTATGCTGCCTGGTTGGTGGTCTGGTGTTTAGAGATCTCAGGGGTCCAGTTTAATTGAGACTGCTGATCCTCCTACAGGGTCACCATCCTCCTCAGCTTCTTCCAGACTTTCCCTAATTCAACCACAGGCAGGGGTCAGCAGCTTCTGTCCTATGGTTGGATGCAAATATCTGCATATGACTCTTTCAAATGCTTGTTGGGTCTTTCAGAGGGCAGACATGATACATTTTTCTTAAAAGCTGAATATTATTGCATTCTGTAATTGTATCACAGTTTCATTTTCGATTAGGTCAGTAGTATTGAACATGGTAGCAAGCAAGAGGCAATGAGGTCCTTTCAAGAGCACACTAAAAATTAAATATTTAAAATAAAATACATGATAATAATGATGAGCTATACACTAAGGAATATATAAATATGAGGTATTTTATCAACTTTTTAATTTAAAATATATTAGGAATATATATGTCCTAATTTTTCATCATATTTGAAGATTTAGACCAAGAGGAGGTATTGAAAAAACAAGAAACTTAAGAGAGCAAAAAATTAATGGTGAGTCATTCCTCTATTACATTTTTCTATTACATTCCTCCATATTTATAAATATCTACTTCTAAAAGAAGGTATATCTAATTATATATATATATATATATATATATGTGTGTGTGTGTGTGTGTGTGTGTGTGTGTGTGTGTGTGTATGTGTGTGTCTATGCATGTGTGCTGATGTATATGTATGTGTGTGTGTATATATATATATATATATATATATATATATATATATATATATACACACACACACAACTATATACTCTTTACTAGAAGTAATAGTAATGTTGTGTCTACTTGTTTAAATAAGAAAGTCCAAGTTTCTGTTGCTGTGGCACCAGGTGAAGCTCTGAAAGCAGGAAAATCAAGCTGACATCTTCAGTGTTAAATATTGTTTTATCATCTGTATTAGTTAGGGTTGTACTGCTGATTTTGAGTGTCAACTTGACACAGGCTGGAATTATCACAAAGAATGGAGCTTCAGTTGGGGAAGTGACTCCATGAGACCTAGCTGTGGGGCATTTTCTCAATTAGTGATCAAGGGGGAAAGGCCCTTTTTGGGTGGTACCATCTCTGGGCTGGCAGTCTTGGGTTCTATAAAAGAGCAGGCTGAGCAAGCCAGGGGAAGCAAGCCAGTAAGTAACATCCCTTCGTGGCTTCTGCATCAGTTCCTGCTTTCTGACCTGCTTGAGTTCCAGTCCTGACTTCCTTTGGTGATAACAGCAGTGTGGAAATTTAAGCTGAATAAATTCTTTCCTCCCCACCTTGCTTCTTGGTCATGATGTTTGTCCAGGAATAGAAACCCTGACTAAGACATAGTCCAATAAGAATTCACCATACCTCCTGGGAAGAAGTCAGAGGTTATCAGTGTTTGAGGGTTAAGGACATGAGGTAGCTTCAGAGTATGGTCTGTTGTCCACATATTAGAAACTCACCATGAGGGGAACTCTGCATGAGCCTGGACCAGATCACTTCTGTTTAGAGAAAATAGTCAACTTTCTCTTTCAGCCATTGATCACTTCTCTCTCTGCTGAATGGCTGCTTGGTGTGTGTGATGGTTAAAGAAGTTTGTTTTCAGGAGGCAGGTAGCATGAGGTACACAATCAAATATTTCTTGTTCTTGTGCTGTAAGTCTGATAGAATATTTTATTTAGGAATTTCTAAATGGGCAACAGCATAAAATATTTTCTGCATTTATGCCCACTAGAGGGCACTCACCTGCACCCCAGTGATGCAGTTGACAATCTCAGGACAAGAAACACTTTATTGTGTTCTTGATGTCACTTAACTTTCTGTAGACGCCTCACAGAGCAATTACAGTCTTCTGTCCTGGATTCCTCTCCCTAGAGGGTTTCAGTGAACTCCATTGGGCTCTGCAAATGGGAGCGTTGTCATCTCTTACCTCAAACCTCATAAAGTCGATTTGGATTCTCCCCATTACAGAAAAATAGCTCTCCTTAGCACTCATTTTGATTTTTTGATTTTTTGTTTTGTTTTGGGAAAATAATCCCAGGATAGGTCCACAGTTCTCAGAGATGGAGATATGAGTCAAAAATTAAAAAAAAAAGAAAAAGATGCGAGTTCTGCAATTCTAATGCCATCGCTAATCTTTAAAATATACTTATCTATTATTTGAGAATTTCATATACCTTTTGCTCACATTTCTCTTAATGTCTCCCTGAATCTAACCTGGTCTTCCATCCCTCTCATCTTTATGTTCTTTGTGTTCTTTAACTCTCTTAAAATAAAACAAAAGCAAAATAAAACAAACATGGCGTAACAAAAGACTGGGGTCTGATTTGTGATGTACAACTACTTCTGAGTGTGGGGTCTGTCTTGGAGTGTAGTTGATATACTTAGTATCACCCCATAATAGAAAAGTAGTATTGCATCTTCAGGCAGCTATCAATTGCAAATAACTTCCTGGATAATGATGGGACCTTGTGACCACTTTCCCTTCCCTAACTTGAGCCTTTGCCAGTCTTTTGCACCCTGCTGTAGTCTCTGTAAGTACATATGTGCCCTGATGTGCCTGGAAAGGCATTTTATTTCTAGGAGTTGTCTACCACTTCTGGTTCATATAATTTTCTGCACACTCTTCCACAAAGAGGCTGAACGTTACAGAGGAGGTATGATGAAGACATCCAATTTAGAGCTGACCTGCCTTTATCTCTAGACCTGGGAGGTACAAATGTCTGTTTTTAAGCCACCCACACTTGTATTTTGCTATTAGACAAAAAAAAAAAAAAAAAAAAAAAAAAAAAAAAAAAAAAAAAAAAAAAAAAAAAAAAAAAAAAAAAAAAAAAAAAAAAAAAAAAAAAAAAAAAAAAAAAAACACCTAGCAAAATTGTTGTTCCAATGCTGTTTTGCCCCATCTACACAAACTGTGGCAGAAAAAGCAAGAATTTATTCTCCTATCAATGTATAGATAAGATGTTTGAAATGAATCCTCCTAAAATAAAATCAAGTTGCTAATGTGGTAGCATTGCTTTCAGAATGCTTGAAAGAAAATTGTAATGTGTCTTTACCTTTTCTTATTTTGGGTACCACTCATAATTTTTAACAAGAGGATTTCATTCTCCATCTTCAAAGCCAGCGACCTTGCATTTTTCCATCTATTCCCTCAGAGCTTATTTCCTCTGATTCTCCTTCTCTTTCTTTGTTTTCAGTTTTTACGTAGAACAGTGGTTCACTGAAATCACTTGGGTGATCCAGAACAATCCATTTCTTGTAATGTCAACCGAGCAGGTTCAATGTACATGTAATTAATTCCACATACAAATGTGGCTCCCCTTTAACCTAAAATGAGCGTTGGGTTTTCTTTTGAGAATTAGGATATGGCAATCTTCAAAATGAAGAAGTTATTCTGGCATATTTTTCTGCCTTTTCAATTTTCTGGAATTTTCCTCAAATTATCCAACTCATGAGCTATAGTAAGTCTTGAGCCTGGGTAATTCTAAAACAAAAATGTTTTGAATCCTGACAACAGTGTCAGGTATTAAAAAGGATATATATATATATATATATATATATATATATGAAAGTCATTAAAAATATATATGAGATATTATTGTTAAAAATTTACCCAACAGACCTAGACATTTTTTGTTCTTTTGTTTACAGAGTCATATAGTTCTTTAAAACACTATAAGCATTCTAAGATTATATTCATCTGATTCATTTTTGGTACTTTATGTGGAAGTTCCTATGAAGATTAACTCTTCTTCTGTTGGGAAATCTGCTGCCTAACTTCCCCTTGACCCAGTGTGGTCAGCAGCCGGATGTTAGGCGTCCACTTGACACTGACTAATGTGTTAGCCTTCTAGAAAAAGGAGAAAGCTGGGGTAAGGAGGAGAACACATCTGAAGTGAAAAAGGAGAAAAATTCTATTTCCACTGAGTGCATGAAGCAACATCCTTCCTGAAGAGAACTCTTGAATGAAGTGACTTTCAAAAGTATTAAAAACTATCAGATCTTTAATGTATATTTTTCAACTCATATTAACTGAAACTGTGAGAATGAACTATAACTCTACTACTTATCCTATAAGATATGAATATAATATTTTGTGTACTATGTATCCATTCTTTCATAGATTTTTATCCTATTTATTCACATAACAACTAGGCACATGCCAATGCTTGCTAGACAGTTTTACAAATACAAAAAAAGTACAGATAAGAGATTCAAAATTTTAAATTCCTGTAGTGAATAGTGTAAAAGAAGAAAAGACAAAAGATAAAAATAGCAAGGCCTATTGTCAGCTGTGAGCTAGAAAGAAACTAAACCTAGATGGCAGCCCTTAGCTTTCTAGGAGAAACTCAAAAGAGGGTATGATTCTCCCAGGAGCAAAACCTTAGTCAGCTGGGAGCCAGGCAAAGGTTTGATATTCTTATTGCAGAATCCTGTGTACCAAGCAAAAGTTTCTGTGACTCTTGTTACCTTCCACATATGGTGGATCTTTAGAATCTGCCAGTGAAACATGCAAAGAGATGTGAGGAACATGAAAGTCAACATTTATTGTCCAATTATAGGCAGATTGAAGCATCAAAGAAGGACTGTACCTTTCAAGATGCTACAGAAAATGATGAGCAAGAGCTCCTAGTAAAATTAAGCTGGTCAAAGATGCATAGAATATAACACTGTGTATGATTATGGGAGAAATAATATACATTCAGAGAACATGCTCTGTCATTGGACAGATAACCCTAGGAACTATAGGAACTTGGTACATTTTCTAATTTTATAATAGAGACAAATAAAATGTAAGGCATGAAATGTTTATAAAATAAATAGCATCTACTGGGCTACAGTCCACTCACCCAAGTTTAAGATTTCTTGTTTCTCCCACTCCCACCTCTCATGTTTGCATGTGGCTGGGTATATGTGTTCACCCATGTATACATGAATGACTGTGCATCTGTATGGAATCTAGAGGTCAGCATCAGTATCCTCTTTAATTCTCCTCTACTTTTTGTCACTGTTGCCTTTTTTGGAGGACAGACATCTCACCAGTTTATCCTAACTTGGCTAGAATGCCTGGCCAGTGAGCTCTCAGGGGTCATCTGTCTCTGCCTTATTAGCACTCACAGACTCTCACTGCTGATATCACCTAGTAAGTGTATATTGAGTATCAAATGCTAATCCCAGATCCTTTGCAAAATGTGACATCTTCATAGACTCAGATTCTCTTTTTGAACTCTCTAGGTTGGTATCTCTTGCGTTCAGAGATTCTGGATTGGTTCTGTTTGCATAGATTTTATTTCATTGACATCTTTACAACTCTTAAACTCACTTAAACTACATCTGGCCTTCAATAGGATTCTGTCGCCTTACCTGCCTAAATTTTGTTCAATGTATATTCATGTTTCTAAAATAGGACCACAAATGGATTCATGTTCACTTTTTTACATTTCTAGTTCTTTTAAATGAGACTGAACCATAGGAAATGGTGAAATGTGGGTGTTGGTTGCTGTAGACTGTTGTTGCATGGTAATTAGTCACTATCATTTTGTAAATGCTTATTTTACTTCCCTAATTTCCCAAGAACTGAATGACCCATGGCATTGAGCATACACCTATATGAGGTCTTATATTACTTTAGCAAGGTATTGGATTTTCTAAATGTTCCTGTAGATGCAACCCTGAGAAGCTAAAACTTTGGATTTTTCTGCATACATCCTTAAAAAAATAATTTCTTAAACATACAAGAAATTAAACGTACAAGAAATTTATACGGACTTTATTGGCTACATTTAGAGGGATATATCTCTATACAAACAGAATTATGCAAACAAAAATTAATGAAAAACAGGTCATGAATTTTAAGGAGGGGACAGGTATATGGGAGTGCTTGGTAGGATTAAAGGGAAGAAGAAAGTGTTATTATTAAACTACAATCTCAAAACAAAAGACAAAACGACCTAGCAACTCTTTCTGCTTCAATCTTCTGGTCATTTCCTGAATTTTTTTCATTGAATTGGGAGGAATATTTAATTTATGATTATGTTCTTGTGTGGCCCTTTGTCTTCTGATAGTGATCTTGACAAGTATTTCATAGCTGAATATTTTTTCTCTGTTAAATTGAGCTAGAATCAATTCATTCACATAGGTAGTTTGAAACCCTGTTGTTGTCTCTTAAATGAAGAGTGGGTCTTGGTTGTGGAGAGTGTCTGGAGCATATCATAAGTAGTTAATTCCCTATCTTCATTGTACTTCAGGTACTTTAGGTGGTATTTTTATTTTTATCTATCTATCTATCTATCTATCTATCTATCTATCTATCTATCTATCTATCATTTAGCTAGCTAGCTAGCTATCGTCTATCTATTTGAAATTTTTATTTATCATTTTATTTGTTTACATTTCAAATGTTATCCCCCCTCCTGGTCTCCCATCCACTATTCCCCCATCCCATCCCTCTCCCCTGGCCTCTAAGAGTGTTTTCCTCCACCCACTCCTGACTCACCCCTCTAGCATCCCCCTTCCCTGGGGCATCAAGCTTCCACAGGACCAAGCTCCTCTCCTCCCACTGATGTGAGATGAGGCAGTCCTCTGCTACATATGTAGTAGGATCCATGAATCAGCCCATGTATACTCTTTGGTTGGTGGTTTAGTCCCTGAGAGCTCTGAGGTATCTGCTTAGTTGATACTGTTTTTCTTCCTATGGGGTTGCCATTCCCTTCTGCTCCTTAAGAGCCCTTCCCCTAACTCTTCCACTGGGGATCCTAGGTTTCAGTCCAATGGTTGGCTGTGAATATTTGCATCTGTTTCAGTCAGGTGTTGGCAGAGCCTTTCAGAGAACAACCATAGCAGGTTCCTGTCTGCAAGCACATTTTGATATCAGCAATAGTGTAGGCATTTGGTTTCTGGGGATGAAATGGATCACACAGTGGGAAGGTCTCTGGATGGCCTTTCCTCTCTATTTTTTATTCCTGCATTTCCTTTAGACAGGGACAATTCTGGGTTAAAATTTTTGAGATGGGTATGGGGCCCCATCCCTCTACAAAAGGACATGTCTATCTACTGGAGGTGGTCTCTTTAAGTCAATGTATGGCTATTTTGCCTACATGTATGTCTGCGACCCATTTGCAATCCTCATCCAGTAGAGGCAGGAGAGGGTGTTAGCTCCATAGGAACTGGAGCTTCAGTCTGTTGTAAGCTGCCAATGGCTGCTGAGAACTAAACCTCATTCCTGTGAAAGATTAGCATATGTTCATAACCACTGAACCTTCTCTTCTCAGAACAGTGTACTTGCACATTCATGAGTTTATTATTTTTTAGGGGGGTGTATTTTGTTATCTGTCTGTTTTTGTTTTGTTTCTAAGTAAAGCCAGGAAAGTTTAAGGGGTTTGGAATCGATGAGCCATCAGTCCTAGTAATCTTTCATTTTGCTTGTCTTTAGCTTTCTAGTATTTTTCAACGTTAATATTGGTGCTGTTATGGTACAAATGTTGGGTTCAGTGGCCTCAACAGGCTAAAATTGAGCAGAGACCCAAAATGAGCCACTCTGTTGTCGTAGTGATGTTTCTTATTTATGTGACAAAATAACTAACCAAAAGCAAGAAAGAGTTCATCTGGGTTGTGATTTCAGAAGAATCAAGTGAACCATGGGGAGGATGATGTAGCAGTGGGAGCATGAAACATCTGATCACATGAAAGCCTTGGTCAGGAGCCAAGAAAGAGAGCCCTGCTAGGGCCTAGCAGGCATCTTCCTTCTGATTCATTCCAGGAGCCCAGATCACTACAAGATGGCTCCCCACAGTCAGGATGGCTTTTCCTTCTGCAGTTAAACCTCTCCGCAAACACTATCAGAGACAGACTAAAAAGAACTTGTAGACCTACAGTGAAGATTAACCAAGACACCATCCTTATAATCTGCCAACTAAAGACACAAATAATAGTCTCAATCAGAGAAGATTTTGTCCAATGAGGCCCAATAGGCAAAACCAAAAGGATCAGTGATCTCAAATTTGTCATTGGAGAACTACCATTAGCTGTAGATGAAAACATAAAGAAATTAAAGTTAAGTATTAAGAAGCATGTATTAAGGAATTGTGGTAAATGTGTGGCCTAAATGATCATCATCTCAGCTCTTCATCAGTAAGTTGACTCTTGAATGACATTGCTGCCTCAAGATAGCTCTCTGATTTCCCTGGGATGATTATTCCTACCTGCTGCAGTGCTTGGCTTTGACATTTGCCTTTGTAGATATTTGTCTGCATTTGATGGGTGGCCTGCCCTGTGACACAATTCTTCGAGATTGTTTTCTTTCTTTGTCACAAATGTAGATATGGATTCATATTGATTTCTAGAATCCAATGTGAATTCGGGTTTAGGTTTCTTTTGTGATTGAAACAAAGCATTGTAAAGGTTGACAGTAAAATGTCTAAAGGAGACAAATACAAAATGTGGGATTTGGAGTTCAAGTGAGGAATCTAAAAAAACAAACAAACAAAAACACTTTCTATGTATCTGTTATATTCCCATATCAATTTGAATGTTCTCTAGACTTGCTTATGTTTTTATTGTTTTGATAATTCTGTAGAGTTATAGTATTCAGTTGGAAGTATATGCCCATTTCAGCATTCCTAAAATCTGTATTAAGTCAGAACCCATTTGTTGGATTTCAGAACCTTCAAATATTAACTAAAAATCATGTTTATGTCATAACTTAAAATATTTTATTTTATTATTTTTAATTCTGTATTAGGGTATATATATTCGGGTTAGTGCATGTATGTGCAATGTCTGTGGACAACAGAAGAAATCATCAGATCCCAGGAGCTGGAATTTCATGTTATTCTGTGGCAAGTGATGTAGGTGCTAGGAATCAAGCTTGTATCATCTGGACAAGCAGAGTGTCCTCATAACTGCAAAGCCATCTCTACAGACCTTTCATGCCATATCTCTTATGACTAATGACTAGTTGCAACTTTAGGCATACATGTAACCCTAGAGAAAAAAAAATATTAGGTCTTCTGCTAAGTTCAGGATGCCTCTAGTACAATGAACCCCGCGATGTTCAATTCAGTTTTCCAAACCTACTTCCCTAATTGATTATGGTGTGTTTTTTGTTTTTTTTTTTTACTGGATACTAGGCTAATCTTATGCAGCCTTCACTGTCAATACATGTTTAAAGGCAGAAGAGATATAGTGACTAGACCCATGACTGATAATAAGTGAGCCCCAAATAGCCTGATGTATGCCCATGTTTCTGATTTATTTTTTATGTAATACTTCTGATGAAGAATATACACACCCCTCTATAGGCTTCGATTTTTCCAAATTTATTATAATAAAGGTTATTAAGTGTTTCAACTTTCCCTCTAGCCCACCAATCAAAGGGAAGGGAGAAGAAAGGTTAATAGAAAAAGAGTGATGTGGACATTTTTAAATGTAGTTCTTTTGAGTGATTTTAAACCCAAGACTTTAGCAGGAGTTTAGTCCAATAGACGAACACCAAAAAATAATCAGTATCAGCAGCTCAATCCAGAAGAAACTTCCAAGGCTATGCCTAATCTGTAGGAGTCGGTAGAAATACAAGAAGCAGCCAGAATACCACATGAAGTTCTTTGTCTCTATGAAGTCATGAGAAGCAAAGGTAAGCAAAGATCAGCAAAGACCAGCAAAGCATTGCAAGACAACCAATGCAAGAATGCCGCTCACTGTCTGTTGGTTTATACTTAAACTCTTTTCAATCATCACACGTCCTCTCATGTGTCTGCTTCAGCAAATTCTGAAATTGACACAATTGAATCTCCAAAGAAACCAAAAATTTCCATTTCACCCCTATATGGTACATATGCTGACCCAAGACTAAGAAATAATATATTTTGGGACACTCTGAAATCAGTATAGACTACCTACTACCTCTGATGACTCATAGCTCAAGGATCTTGAAATTTTATTTAAGTGTATCTTCAAGCCACACTTTTTTTTTTTTAACAATTAAGCTTCTAAAGAATTGTTGGGATGTCATTCCACAATATGCATGTGCAACTCAGAGTACAGCTTGAAGAAATCAGCTCTCTCCTTCTACCAATTGAATCCTGGGAAACAAACTTAGGTCCTCAAAGGTGGTGGCAAACACCCTTATCCTCTGAACCATTTCATTGGACTACCACACTTTCTTGATCAGACCTGAGAAAATAAACAGGATTATATTTCTTATTCCTTCCAGAGTTTTGATTAACCTTTGGTTTAAGTTTAATCTTTTCTCCCTGATTTCCAGGTAAGGTGCTTTTTATTTACCATATTATATAGTACCTAATAGATAATATAATACACTATAACACATCATAAATTGTGTAAGCAAATTACATGGAAACAAAATATGTGGATAGGGAATATTTTTGTAGGTAGAAGGGATTTTTTTTTACATGAACAATTAGATTAATTAGAGAATGAAGATTAAAGATAAAGGGAAGTGGTTAGAATTGGGATATATATATATATATATATATATATATATATATATATATATATATATTTGCAGATAAACTAAAAAATCAGCTGACCCTAGTTTAGAAAATCCTCATAAAATTAAAACTAAAAAGTCATAAGTTGTGACTTCTTTTTTTTTTTTTTTTTCTTTAGGAAATTTTTTGGGGACCTGGGAAGGGGATCTGTGGAAGGAAGTAGAGGCAGAGAAGGACAGAAAATGAGACGAGAGAGAAAGAAGGGAAAAGGCAGGCCTGGAACACTTGGGAAGAAGATAGAGGGGGAGGGACAGAGAAAATTTATGACTTCTTAAGTGTGACTTTTACAGACTTGTAGCATTAACAGGTTATCTATATTTAATAATTTTTTTTTCTGAAGCAATATCTCACCAGATCCTTTGTGGACCTCAAACTCCATATCTTCCTCCCTCAGTCTCCTGAGTGCTAGGTTCACAGGCCTGCATCACTATGCCTGGGCAGTATGTGATTATTGTACTGCAGATATGATAAGCCCCGTGCTTAACATTCAGATTTATTCACAAATAAGAATAAAGAAAAACGAATGAGATCTCGTGTCAGTTTCCAGTTTCTCTTCCTCTAAAATCTTGAGAAACTTAAAGCCATGTGGTTATGAAATAGTGT
Organism: Mus minutoides; assembly: GCA_902729485.2. Taxonomy (NCBI): domain Eukaryota; kingdom Metazoa; phylum Chordata; class Mammalia; order Rodentia; family Muridae; genus Mus; species Mus minutoides. Next base: position 147,154 of record LR750883.1, on the reverse strand, counting down.
AACACTCTTCACACTAGTTCAGTGTGGATGGATTCATGACTCTACTTTTTGTTTAAAGCTTCACAGCTAGAAAGGATATGCTCCTTTCAAATGCTTCTTTTACCCATTTTGTTTTAGTTTAAAAATTGTGATGCAAGGGGTTGGACCAGGACCTGGAGGAGTGGCCTTGTTCTTAAGGAGATTCTAGGCCTCAGTATAGGGAAATGCCAGGGCCAGGAAGTGGGAGTGGGTGGGTTGGGGAGCAGGAGGAGGGGGGAGGGGGAGGGAATTTTCAGAGAGGAAACTAGGAAAGGGGATAACATTTGAAATGTAAATGAAGAAAACATTGAATAAAAAAGTAAATCTAAACAAAGTAAATCTAAACAAACAAACAAACAAACAAACAAGCTACACAAATGCTCTACCACTGAGTTACATCCCTGCCTACTTTTAGCTTTTTCTTAGTTACCTAGGGCTGGGTTCACCATACAGTTATTATAAACAGTATTACTATTAGATTAGCACTTGTGTTTCTCAAATGCTGTATTGTTCTTGTTCTTTCACACTTGTCTTCCCATGGTTGGTGCCTTGGGCTTACTGACTTGAGCCACAGCTTATTAAGAAACACGATTCTACAGTTCTTCCCTTTCCTTTTCCTTGGAGTTCCCCAAGTTCTGAAGGGAGGCATCCAATGGAGATCTCTAATTTGGGTTTTCTCATTGCCTAATGTTTGGCTGTGGGTCTCTCTGAAACTGCTCCCATCTGCTACTAGAGAAAGCCCCTCTGATTACAATTGCTAGGTACCAATCTATGAATATAGCAGAATATCCTTATACTCGAGGACACCAGAAAAAATATGATCCACAGAATGAACTAAGCAGAGCTCATAGGAGCTCACAGAGACTAAAGTAGAAATTACAGAGCCTGCCTATGTCAGTACTGGGTCCTTTGCCTATATATTATCGTTTTTACCTTGCTGTTTTGTGGGACTTCTAACAGCGGGAAAGGGGTGTCTATGACTCATTTTCTACTCTTGGGACCATCTTTCATTTTTTCCTTCTACTGGGTTGCCTCGCGCAGCCTTGATATGAGGATCTGTGCCTATTCTTATTGTTACTTGTTATGTTGTGATTGGTTGATAGCCCTCTGAGCCCTGTTCTTTTTCTGAAAGAAAATGGAGGGAGAGTGGATCATATGGAGAGTAGAGGTATGTGAAGGGGAGCTGGGAAGAGTGTGTGAGGAAGAAACTGTGGTGAAGATGTATTGTATGAGATAATAATAATTATAATTATAATAATAGGAGGAGGAAGTGGAGAAAGAAAAGGAGGAGGAGGAAGAGGAAGAGGAGGAGGAAGAGGAAAAATTCCTTCTGTTTGGAGCACCAATAATTGCATGTGGGATATGTTACACAGCTCCTTCAGAAATATTAGTTGTAAATCTTAATAATGCAATATTGAATTTTAAGTGGGTTATACTTGAACTGGAGGAATGTAACTGAATGGATAAGAAAAATGTACAACCTCTGTCAGAACATACAGGGTTTTCCTTTCCTTCGAGCTGACTCTTCAGCCTCCTTTAGTCCATATGGTCCTAGAAAATGCTGAAATGATTGTACTAAGAGCATCACAGAGAGAGCTGAAGTAATCAAGAGCATCATTGTTTACCTTGGTTAGATGCTATATCCTTCCTTCTGTTTTGCTCTTTGCTATAAAGACAGGGGGAAAGTGATACAAAACAAAACATGATATCTTTCTCTACACTGTATCACTGGAAGAAGACTCAGTGTGACATAATGAAAGCTGTAGAAGCCACACACAACTTATTAGCCGGGGATGGCTGATGGGATGTCAATTTTGTGCCCTGCTCCAAAATTCTTGCTCTTTTTTTTTTTTTTAACTTCTCCTTTTCATTTTACAATGTCCTTTAAGGAAAAGGAATGAGTTATCTGACAAATTTAGATTTTGCTAACTTGTGCATTGAAGAGAAGGCTATTGAAGTACAATTCAAAGAAAGGTTTTCAACACACAACTGTGTCATTTCCTTTCCTTGTGGGCTAGATGCTGAAATACTATGTGATAAAGATTTTAGGTTTCAATTGTAAAGAGAAGGGAAGTGGATAAATCAGTGCTGTCTTCTTTACCAGCAATGACAAAAGAGGTATAGTTTAATTTATTTCTTCTTTAAATTATTTGTGCTGATGGTGAGCCTTCTCTTGTACAAGTGTGTGTGTGTGTGTGTGTGTGTGTGTGTGTGTGTGAAAGAGACAGAGAGAGAGAGAGAGAGACAGAGAGCAACAGACAGACAGAGTATCTGATCCATAATTTTTACTAAACTCTTATTCTACTAGTAGTAGTTTAATTTTGTTGCTTAACAGGTAAACTGATAGTTAAAATTCCTGACACTGTCTTTACTAATAAAAATATAATACATATGCGCAAAACAAACTACTTTGTAGTCAGATTAGCAAACAAAGTTTGTCACATAACTATGTGTATTTTGTGAAAATGCTGGCTTTTGTTTAAAGTATGTTTAACAGCTTAGTGTGTTTCCTTGTCATTTTCCTCTTATGAAATTTCTGGCTTTAACTTGATTGCTGTATTAATATTTCTTTGCTTAGAGAGTGAGTGACAGCTGAGTCTCTTCTACTGCAACAGTTTGAATTACATATGAGGAAGAGATACAAAGAAAAAGTCCAGTTAATTTTGTAAGAAGTTCTCAATTGAAAGCATATGCCCAAGCAGAACTAATATAATTTGGGCTTCTTCCATAGAATAAAATTGGTTCATGTAACTACTATGTGAATGGGAGGAGTTACTGCTTTAAAGGTAAAAAAAGTGTTGGTAGAATGTTACAGTTTAGGGTGATTTGGATGGATGGCTAAGACTTGCACAGCATAAAATTGGGCTGGTGTTATCACTGGCCATGTGGAACTGTAGCAGAAAAGTGACAGAGCTGAAATGGTGATTGTTTGGGGCAGTGGCAGGGAGCTCATAGTATATGATTACACTGTCTGCTTTCAAACCTGATGGTCCTTACTTCCAGCTGTATAACATTGAGTAAATACCTAAGCATTTATGCATTAGTTTCCTAAATGCAAGATGAGAGAACCTGTCTATAGAGCTCACAGAAGTGCCTTGAAGATAAAATAAGCAAAACTCATAAGTAATACAGAATCATAAAAAATGCTGATGCAGTTTATTGCCAGCTCTGTAGTAGGCAAGCTTAAAAATTACTTTGGTCTTCATAGCATTCCTTTACATTGATGGTATATTATCATTTCACAAATATAAAAATTATTCAAAGCTCTTAAATTAATTCCTGCTTAAAGTCATTTAGCTAAAAAAAAAATGATATATTTATCTTACCACTTAGGAGCAGTTTGCTAATTTTTTATTTTTTCTGTTTTTATTTTTGAGAATTTTATAGAATATACTTTGATAATGTTCTTTTTTTGTCATGTTTGGTTTTTGATTGAAACATTAGTGCTTTTTATATTTTACTAGCAAGGACGATTGTCACTACCATAAGGCATAAATACTCTTCAACAGGAATCTCTATACGTTCATTTTTAGCATTGCATACACAAATACACTAACTTTAAAGGTGATATAAATTATCAGCTACCTATATTAAAAGCAGGGTTTTAATTTAAAAGAATAAGAAAGGTTATATTGGAGTAATTTAGCTTACTGTTAAGAAAAAAATGACTGTAAAAAGATCATGACAATTATAAGTACACATTTATCTTAGAAGAAATGATATGCAGAACTATGGCAATTTTAAGTCCAATGCTAGTATCCTGACAACAATAAAAAAAAAAAACTCAAATAGTTAATAGATGCTAGACACACATACATTCCTTACTTAGTTACACATGGGTATAAGAAAACTTTCCTAGAGTGTCCAAGCAATGGATATAAACAGACAATAGCCAAGAGATACAGTAAATATCGAATAATTGATGGAAATATCTCTTCCACGCTAATCATACACAGGGAAACAAAGATGTCTTAAATTATCACAATTTTTGTTAATATCTAAATAATTCTATGGTGATGAACTTCACTGTTTTAAAATTTTCACACTCATACATTATTCAAATATAATGTGTATTATATCCTCTTTCTAAATAACAAGAGACACCAAGACATTTAAAATAGTTTTCACTTAGTGCAGTACTTCAACACTGGTGCAAAATCAAACAGAAGAATATCAAAAGAATAAGTCTAACCGACCACAGTAGCTATGACATCATTATTTATGTAAGTAAAATCGTGAGCACTAGAAAGGGGGTGATCATTAAAAAATAAAATAAAATAAAAAATAAAATAAAAAATAAAATAAAAAAACAATGGTTATAGAAATGGGTTGCTCATGTTTGATTAAATATCATATAGTTCATTACTTTCAAATTTGGAAAGATAATTCTAAGAAAAAAAAAACAGCATTTTTAAGCAAAATGTGTCACACCAAACAACATGCACATTGCAACACCCACGGGGTAAAAGGAGACCTGTGAACAAAGACTTAAATGTCCTGTGAGGAATGATGAATGATGGGTTTTATTGTATTAAGGTGGCAGGATAGTCAAAGTTGAATTTTATCCCAGCTTCCATGCCACTACATTGTTTTAATGATAACATGCCTGAAAATGAAGACTGCGTTAGTGTTAACCTCTGAGTTCCTTCATATGGCTTTCCTGTTGCTGTTTCCATGAACTTTCGACCCTTCATAAAATGCTGATATGGCAGAGATGCATTTCAATTCTCATGAGAACACACTGTTGGTAGTTTTTACAAGCTCAAAGGATTTCACAATCCTTTATCAGGATAAAGGCATGTGCTGGGAAAAGTCACTTTGTATGAAATTATTTGGCTCTTAACTTGGAAATCACATTTAAGGTCACAGAAAAATCCTGTAAAACTGTTCCCAGACTGCTAACAAGGATTCGCCTCTGGATGTATTCTTACATTAAAAAAAATTGATAATAGAATCAGATAAAAATTGAAATAATCTGATAAATTTAATAATAAAATTTCTTGAGCCAAAATGGAATGTACTAATGATATCTATTTGGGGCCAGGTAACTAAGTTCATGCAAGTCTAAGAGAAGCATTTTCTAGTGTATAACAAGTTCTTTTTAAAAAATTCTATATATGTGAAATATAAACTTTCTTTGAGGTATATACATAGAACTATGGAATATAGTCATCCTTAAAAATATGTGGTCTTTCCCACTTATGCAATTTTTTCATGTTAATTTTTGTTGTGCTTTTGTTTTATGGCTGTGGGGATCAAACACAGAGCCTTGCTCCTGATACTAAGGCACTGAGATCATCATGGGAGTAAGTGGGCAGAGACTACAGGGCCAGATCTGGGCCAGAGCTGAGCCCTGACACATTCACAGTCAAGGCATGGGACACAGCACATTAGTACACTTGTGGTCATATGGAGTCTGTGGGAGGAAGATTGCATGTCAAGGCCAGACCGGCTCACTTAGTGATACATTGTCCCAAAACAAAATCAAAATCCATCAGAAAATAGCCCAAGGTTTGTCTGTGTCCTGAAGTGCTTGATCATTCTTTACTCTGCCACTAATCCAGCTTGCTCTCAGGTTTGTTTCTCAGTTTTGTTTTCCTGATAAAATATTCTCTTTGTACCTGTTTATCTCTCTGTGTTTCTCCCTCTCTCCCTCCCTTCCTCCCTCCCTCTCTCTCTTCTTTCCCTCCTTCCCCCCTCACACAGACACAGACACATACACACACACACACACACACACACACACACACACACACACACACACACCTTAAAGGACTAAAACTATAGGCAGTAAACTGAGAAAAATCTCCCAACATGTAACAAATCTTTGTTGCTTCTGTAGCTCCTGAAGACTTTTTGGTCATGAATTGGAATGTTTATTAAAGGCCCCCAGCAGTCCTATTGCTGAATGCAGATGTTGCCCACAGTGATAAAAATTCTACCTCTATGTTCAGCAAAAACACTCGAAATGCACACAGAACAGTGGTTGTCAGTGAGAGAACACTTTGGAAAAACACCAGGATGAGAGTAGGGATTGTTATAAGGTGGATGCACTCCTACCATATCTGTGAGAGCAACACTTATCAGAGTATCTGGCCAGTCCTTCCACCCATTTGTCTATTTTTATGTCCTAATTGCTCATGGTTTCAGGAACTGGGAGGTGGGGTGAAGCACATAGTTGGAAAAGGAAAGTTCATCTGTGCCAACACAAAGAAGCCATCATCATGCTGGCTGAAGACTTCAGCGGGGCCTGCACTGAGGTCAGCCATATTTCTGTCAATAACCCCTCAGCCATGTCCTTATTTAAGTCCAGCACACTTATTGTTTCCCGGAGTGAGCTGTGCAGTACTGTAATTCTACTTTGGTTTATCAGAGCATGGGCATTTTAGCCCTTGAGAATATCACTGAAAGGAAACCAGAGACACAGTGATTTATGAGCTATTATGGACATCTAGCGGGTGAACACTGGGCTAGATAAACATCCTCCAAACTAAATCACCTCACCCCCCCCAAAAAAAAAATCATCCTGGGCAAAATCTAGTAAAGTGTCCCTAAAAGTGGCAGTAGGTCAGTTGAGAATGACTAAATGCAAAAGAATGCAGAGGGGGACTAGGCACAGGCATCTGTCTGTGTTCCTAAGCTCTAAATAGCAAGCCTGGCTCTGGGACCAAAACGATGAAACAGAAAATATATAAAAAGAGGAAAATAAATTCACAGTTTTAGCCAAAATGTTCCAATCAGGCTCAAATGTCCTTATATTAGTGTTCTGACTTCCACAAAGGCTAAGGCGAAGCTAGGAAATACTCATCTTGACCATGCTGGAAGCTCCGGCTGTGGAAGCAAGAAGATAAGCCTGTCTCACAGTGCCAAGGGAATGCTCTGGGGACATACGTAGTTTCAAGTCATAGCAGCACACACAAAGGCACACATTCATCTATATAAACACACATGGGGGTGCTGTGGCTATGTGTGTATGCATATATAATACATGTGTATGTATATACACATATGTGTGTGTATGTACATGACCAATTGAAACACTAAGTTCTCGTGGGGCCTAGCATGTTCATACAGGGTCAAAGATGCCACTGAAAGACTAGAAATAAAGCCAAATTCCCTTAGATTCTGAATCACAGATAAACTGAAGGAGCTAGAGAAAGTACCCAAGGAGCTGAAGGGGTTTGCAGCCCCATATGAAGAACAACAATATGAACTAACCAGTACCCATAGAGCTCCTTGGGACTAAACCACCAACCAAAGAAAACTCAGGGCTCTAGCTGCATATGGAGCTAGAATGGCCTAGTTGGTCATCAATGGGAGGAGAGGCTTTTGGTCCTGTGAAGGTTCTGTGCCCCGGTATAGGAGAATACCAGGCCCAGGAAGCAGGAGTGGGTGGGTTGGAGAGCTGGGGAGAAGAGAAGGAATAGGGGGTTTTCGGAGGGGAAACCAGGAAAGGAGATAACATAATGTGTATTAAAAGTTCTAGGGTGCCTGAAGCTTGGGTGGTGTACTGTTGAACAAAGTAGGCATTTATCCACCAGCCAGTAGTTTATACTCTAGTCTTTATTCAGGTACAAATATTTTTATCTTAATTCATAAACCTTCCTATATAGAAAAATGAGTAGACAGCCTGCAATGTTTTCTTTGCATTTAAGCAAAAATGAACTCATATTTACTTGTTTGGAGAAGGACCAGTAACAGCCAGTAAACCATCAGAAAACCTTCATGAACAGAGCGAATAAGGTTTTTCCACCTGAGCTCAAAGTAACAAATTTTATCCACAAGGCCTTAGTCATTTGAATGTGGCTTTGACGGGATGTTATTCTAAAGCTGTTTTATTGTTAACTCCGGTGATGTTTCCTTGCGCATTTGTTTTGCTTGATCGGTAAAATCATTATCCACATTTCATTGTGGATTAGAGGGGGGGATCTAGGGATCCAAATCTCCTTCCTTTCCGGTCAGTCTCCAGGACTATTTGTCACTCATTTATTTAATTGTTTAAAGGGTTATTTTGCTTACGAGAGTCTCACAGTGTGGCCCAGGCTGGTGTTAACTCTACATTCCTCTCACCACTGGCTCCCAAGTGCCAGGATTATAAGCAGATATTGAGGTAGGCGCGTGCCATCGTGCCTTGCAATTGGACATTTTCATCTTTTTGTGATGGAGCTGTCGCTCCGCATTTAGTTCTACAGGATCTACAGCACCCTGAGTCTTGCAACATGTCTGCTTCATCTGGGCTTTTCCTTTCTTTTACCTGAAGAAAAAGAGAGAGAGAGAGAGAGAGAGAGAGAGAGAGAGAGAGAGAGAGAGAGAGAGAGAGAGAGAGTTAGTTTCTGGTCCTCTGCTTCCCTTCTTTTATACCCTTGTCCCGGTGTCAAATCCTGTAAAGATCACAATTCTCAGACTGCACGCCTTTAATCCCAGCACTTGGGAGGCAGAGGCAGGTAGATTTCTGAGTTTGAGGCCAGCCTGGTCTACAAAGTGAGTTCCAGGACAGCCAGGGCTATACAGAGAAACCCTGTCTCGAAAAAAACAAACAAGCAAACAAAAAAAACCCAAACAAACAAACAAAAAAGATTTGTGGAAACCGATTCTCAGAAATGATCAACGTGCAAAAGTTGTCCGTGAGAGTGGCCAAATGAATAACCTTCTCGGCCATAGTTTTAGAAGTCTGTTGACAAGGGTTTAGTCACATCCTTGCTAGTCTATGAATTTCTCAAAGCAGCAAGTGCCTTTAGGTATAAGTGATGGCCCTCCATCTCCAGCCCAGAACTGCAGCAAAAACATCCCTCAGCAGTGGAGGGGATAAAAAAAATATTAGATGATGTGGGATTCTTGCTAAATTAGTCAAACCTGCCAGAACTGTGACCCACAAAACAACGATATTCCATTTATCTTCAAGGACAATGTTCATAAAATGCATATCATTTGGCCACAATCAGCACCATTTCTTGAAAACTTATTAGAATCTCTTTTATAATTTTTTAAACATTGTTTATTAGATATTTTCTTCATTTACATTTCAAATGATATCTGCAAAGCCCCCTATTCCTTACCCCACCCTGCTCCCCAACCTACCCACTCCTTCTTCCTGGCCCTGGCATTCCCTTGTACTGGGGCATATGATCTTCGCAAGATCAAGGACCTCTCCTCCATTGATGGCCTACTAGGCCATCCTCTGCTACATAAGCAACTAGAGACACAGTTCTGTGTGTTACTGGTTAGTTCATATTGTTGTTCTTTCTATAGGGTTGCAGACTCCGTTAGCTCCCTGGGTACTTTCCCTAGCTCCTTCACTGGGAGCCCTGTTTTCCATCCAATATATGATTGTTAAAATTTCAAACATTAAGATGTAGTTTAATGGTTAAAGGGCCCATGAACTTTTGAGTGAGACCTCCATTTTAATGCCTACTACCACAAAGAAAAGAATAAAAGAAAAAAAAGGGGGGGGTGAAAGAAACTTTGTTTTTTAATTAAGTTCACCTGTTTCAATGTAAAAATTATTTTGATTTTACTTAATTTTTTCATAATTGGAATTAAGCATGGGACATGGCACAGGCTTCATAAATGTTTCACCACTGACCTAATCTTGGTCGTAATTAAATTTGTGAAATATAAAACTGTAACCATTAGTGAATGTTATGTGATATTTTGATGTATCATATTCATTGTTTCATATGAAAATAATGTTTAGCATTACTTCTTGTTGAAAACTTTCAAGATTCTCTTTGCTACCTTTTCATTATTCAAGGCAATGCTGTCATGTGTAGTCTCCTGACTGTGCAATACCAAACCAGACTCGTTGCTTCTCTCATAAATGACACAGTACCTATAGATCTAGAATTGTAAATTGTTGACCCTCTCAGTTCAAGTATCAGGAAGTCTGGCATTGTGGCCCTTTGAGCTCTTATTCAAGACATGCAAGGCCATTGATACCTGTCAATAGAGATAAAGCATAGATTGCTCAGTAGAATGTTGACTAAATTTGAATAATGGAAGAATAGATTTATGTTGTGTATTACAAAACCCAAAGGAAACAGAAAGAGTAGAACAAAGAGAAGGAGAAAAGGGAGGAAAGGAGGGAAAGAAGGCATGATGGAAGGGAAGAAAAGAACAGTAACTTTTCCTGGCTTACAGACTGTTTCCTCCTACTGGGTTGCTTCATTCAGCCTCCATGTGAAGGGATGACTCCTCTTCATGTGCAAAGGCCACACATCTGTAAGCACAGATGCCCCTGTAAGGAGAACAACACAGCAATAAGTCCTCAAGGATTTGCCCTTTTAAATCTGTTTTTCGTTGCTTTGCAGTGTTGTCTGAGTACATATCTGTGTGCATGTGAATGTGTGTCTGGAAGCAACTGAACAGATATGTAGTTGTATGTGGAGACCCGGAATCAGTGCTGTGTATTTTGTTCTCTTGCTTTGCTCCACATACTTTGAGACTGGATCTCTCATTGTGAGCTAGACTCTCATTAGTCTCCTGTACTGATTGGCCAGAGCTGTGCTGGGGATTCTCCTGTCTCTTATTTCCAAGTATCAGAGCTACACTACTTATAGCTTCTCAGGGAGTGCTTGGTATCCAAATTCAGGTATTCATGCTTGAGTAGCAGGCATCTCATTGGCATCTATCTCCCTAGTCCCATAAATATGTTTTAAAAAAAATTAAATATAAATTCATGAGAAAGATTCATATAGAGCTCTATATGATGTGTGTATTTAATTAGACCTTTTTGCTGGCTAAAATTGGATATTAATTATAAATATTAACTTGTAACACCATGAAACACAACCTGAGCAATTTTATATGGCATTTTCGTATTCTAAATGTGTTTGACAGATGACAGAGAATCAGAGGCTCTGCCCTCATGAACCAGAGGATGCTGACTGCAATTCAGAATCCGTGAAATTTGATGCACGTTCAATGACAGCATCGCTTCCTCAAAGTAAGTGGAAAATGACAGGGTGACACAGGTAGCCATTTGGGTAGCTTAAATCAGTAGAGATCTGTCTGTCTGTCTGTCTGTCTGTCTGTCTGATTCCTCACAGTTCTCTGTCTCAGAAGTCTTAAGTCCAGGTGTCCAAAGGGTCACAGGTCATTTAACGGCCATGTCTCACCCCAGCTTCCAGGGGTTTCTCACGGTTTGTGGCAGCCCTGGCAGGTAACTGCATCACTGCCTCCTTCTGTTTCCTACTTCAAAGGGATTGACTGTTTTCCTGTGTGGTCGTATCCTCTTTTCTCATGTTATAAAGATCCAACTATTATATCAGAATCAACCTCACACCACAACACATTATTTACTCTTAACTAATCTGCACTGACCCTGGTTCTAATTAAAATCAGCTTTATAATTACCAAGCGTCCGCACTTCTTCATATCTTTTTGAGAGATAAACATCCTGCTTGCAGCAGACGAATGAGATTATTATACAGGGGAACAATGTTTAAGCAGCATCTAAGGTTAAGCAGCATGTAAGCATTTTAAGGTGACAGGACAGCCTACTAACCCTTGATGCCCATGTCTGAGAAAATGGGTGGAGAGGGAAGAGTTAGACTTTTCAGATGGAAGAAGCAGCATGCAAAACCTTCAAAGATCACGCATGAGTTTACAAACATGAGTTTAAATTCCAGCCCTTAGATAAAACTCAGATATGACAGTTTATATGCATAATTCCAGTTTTGGAAAATATGGTACAGGAAGATCCCTGGGGATGGTTGGGCAGCCAGTGTAACTGAATCTGGGATACCTGGGTCCAGTAAGAGAACTTGTCACAAAAATGAAGTGCAAAGGGACAGTGTCAAGGAAACTTGCTCAATTGGAAGACCTGGGTTTGGTTCCTAGCATGCACATGTCAACTCATAACCATCTGTGACTCCAGGTCTAGGTGATCTGACCCCTGACCTCCACATGCTCTGGACACACACGTGGTACACAAACAGGCCTCACATTTCCTCTCCTTGAAATAGACACAATTACAGCTTGTGTGTACTGTAGGTAGCTATTTTAATTTTCTGTGAGAGATCCTGTATCAAAAGTGAGGAGTAAGAAGCTATGGAAGAAGATAGCCGAGCACTGACCATGAGCTTACCCAGGAACCCACATGCCCACACAATGTGGAGATATAAATATATATCTGTGTTGTATAGCTCCACTGCAGTCAACATCCCATTATAGGAATACATATTCCATGTAAATGCATACCTAAGAGATAAGTACAGTTCTATTCACAAGATATGTAAATAATTTTTGTCTCACTAAAATAATTGTGTGTTATTCAAATCATCTGAGATATACAAAGATAAAATCATATATAATTATGTTCTCTTACTTGTGTGGCACACACTTCATCCAGTAAATCTTATCTCTAGCACCAATTACAAAGATTCAATCAAGGTTTTTAATAATAGTCTGGGATTTGTTCTATTTTCTTTTGCTTTGTTTTAGGCACTAAGAATGGCCCCTCCCTTCAGGAGAAGTTGAAGTCCTTCAAGGCTGCCCTCATTGCTCTCTACCTCCTTGTGTTTGCAGTACTAACACCTGCTGTTGGAATAGTGGCAGGTACTGTATCCGAGACTTTTGGAACTGCATTCATCTGCTTATTTTAAAACCAGAGCTATAACAGCTGCTATACGGTAGATCCATAGAGAAACTTGATATGCGAAACTCTCCTCAATTTCAACAATTCAATGGAAACAGATTCTATAATGTTAAGTAGAAACCTTTTAATTTTTTTTAAACAATGTAAGGGAGTAAAATAAAATTTTCGACATAAAGAAAGTGGGCTAGGTTTATTTCTGCCTCTCCTTTCTCTTTCTCTTCTCCCCAACTTTTCCATTGTCCCTCCATTTTTCTCAAAATCATTATATATATATATATATATATATATATATAATTTGTAAACAGCCTCTGTGTTTATTATGCGTTGCTTGAATGTATATGCGTTTAGGTCTGACCTCTTAATACTGGATAACACATAAGGAAACCCATCCCTGTAGATGATTGATTCTTTACCAGAAACCATTAACTGCCTATACCTAGCTCTTCATCCATGGTGGGGCCTTGTGAGACTTATTCCATCTATACTGAAATGGCAATCAATGTTATTATTTTCAGGTCTTTTCTCATTGATCCCATTGTTGGCTTTTCATTAGTGCAGATTCCAGGCATACATAGAAGACACTATCTCTCAGTAGATACTCTGGCCCTCTGACTCTTACAGTCTTTCTGTCCCCCTTGTCTATGATGTTCACTAAGTCTTAGATGTACAGGTTGTGTTGTCAGTGTATAATTTGGAATAGGTATACCACAGCCCTTTGTTCGCTAGATTTTGGAAAGTTTTTGGATTTCTGCAATAATCTCAGTCCGGGGATGGGCATGGAGGGGACTCTTCTCTGACAAGAAGTGGTAGTTACATTTACTGGTGGTCATAGATAAAAAGTATTTAGGATGCAGTTAGAAATGTTATTACTGTAGTGAAATGGCAGTAATATGTTCTCTTGTCTAGGTTTACAGTACTAGGTATCATGAGCAGGAGAGAATATTATCATAAGTGACAAAACTTTATTTAAATTCTCTCTCTCTCTCTCTCTCTCTGTGTGGGGGGTTGTGTGTGTGTGTGTGTGTGTGTGTGTGTGTGTGCATGTCTGTAATGTTAAAATAATGCATAGGATGCATTTTTATTTTCTTAGGATGTTGTTAACTTCTCTCAAAGTTCTACATAGATCTTCTATATGTACTGTTAGACATGACTGAGATTAGATTCGCCTCTTGTTTTTGCAAATGCTAATGCATTTGAGTTTTATACTGCAGTTGTTCATTTCTGTTACATGTAAATGTAATTGAATTTTCATATTAAACTTTCTCTAATCTCTTGTTTTAAAGAAAATGCTGGTAAAATTTAGACTATTTCAAAATTATGCTCCTCAGTTTTGTATACTTCTGGTGATGGACAGCAATGCTCCTGAAATTCCAGTTAGTATATAATAAAAACTTCCCCGAAAAGTGAATGAACTTAACTATGGTTCTTTTGCATGTCTCCAGAACCTTCTAAAGCATGTAGAGAAAATAATCCTCTGCTTTTGAAGTACTTGTCAGTATGAAAACAAATATGGTAATAACAATGTCTATCCGAAAACAAAACATGCCTGTTTTGCAAAAAGCTTTATATGCCAAGTGTGGAAAGCAGATAGGAATATCACATCATGACTGTCTCTAGTAGACTTGTTTCACATGCTATAATTTAAAACATATATCAACAGCAACACAGCAATATCTGTTAAAAAATTTAAAAGTATGGTGTGCTACTTGGGTTCTAGGTGATATTCTCCAGAAAAAAAATTTCTCTAAGAAGTTGGATTGAACTGGAGATGACAGTTTCAAATAAATGCTTTTTGTTTGTTTGCTTGTTTTGCTTTTTTTGTTTGTTTTGGGGGAGGTTGTTATTATTGTTGTTGTTATGGATATGTTTTATCCCTTTACCCAGGCTGGCTTCTATTTGTTGCTAAGAATGGCTTTGAATATCTAGTTGTCCTGCCCCTGCCTCTGAGTGCTGAGGTTAGGGCATCAACAGATTCAGTTTACATGGGGCTAAAATTGGACTCAGGGGAACCTGAATGCTAGCAAACCATTCTATTAATTGAGCTACTTACCCAAAACAAACCTGTTGGACTTTAATTGCTACTAAAATTCCCTGGTCTTGCTATTTTTTTTCTCTATACTTCCCCTTCCCCATACATGTACACACACACACACACACACACACACACACACACACACACACTACATTTGCTATATGCTCATCAAGAGAAAGGCTTAGGAAAATTTCATATCAATATGCATACAAATCTACCCAAGAAAATGCTCCTAAATATAAAACCAAAGTTCCTTTGTTAAGGGAAACTTGAGAGAGTATCTCAAAACACATTAAACATTCTACTCAGGAAGAAAAGCTAAGGAAATTAACAACAATTGTAAAAGCAGCTATTGTTTTATCATTTTGCATCATTTACCATGCCCAAGCATCAGGCTATAAACTTTCAGCATATTCTCTTAATACATCTTTACAATTACCCTTTCAGCAGACACTATAATTATCTTCATTATCCACACCAAAAGACTGAAACTCCTTGGTAATGGAGCATGCGTTTCTATCTATGACTTCTGCATCTTAACCTCTCTTGTGTACTATCTCCCAGTGTAATTTGGTTATGATAATAAAACATGATTGTCCAGAAAAAAATCCATGAAAATAGAATTTTCATAATGTCAACCAAGAATATATTTCTTTTAGAAAAGCTCACGTTTTAGCCAATAAAAACAACTAACACAAAAATCCGAGCATAGCAACCAAAGCAAACAGCGAGGAAATGACAGCGATAGAAGAGTAGACGTTTCTAATAGCATAGATTCCTCATTTCCCCACGAGCAACGGTGTGTACATGTTGTCCATGTTTACATACTTATCTACAGTGTGAAATCCATACTTGAATGATGTGACCTTGCGTGGTGTCAACAAATATACACAAGTTAGAATTTGGGTACATTTCATCTCTTTTATGCAAACCACAGTCTACAGAACCTACTTCAAGGACTTTGATAAGTCATGGTCAAGCAAAATAGAAGCATGAATAGTATCCAGGCTTGTAATCAAGTTCAAAGTTCTTGGGCTATAAGGAAATATTAGCAAGTCAAACATTTGCTCTGGGGTTGCCAGACATTGATCCATTGGTTTTTTTTTTTTGTTGTTGTTGTTGTTGTTGTTGTTGTTTTCTAAAATTATAGTAGGTACCTCTCAAGACAGATAGGCAATAGAATGTTCCAATCTTATAAACTAATACTTGTTTCAAATTTACCAGAATTTTAAGCAGAGTTCATTGTGACTATCATGTACTCATAACAGGTAGTTGTTAACGCATTTATAACTCTTAGTGGCAGATCAGGATGTCTTTCAAAGAGAGCTAAAATGTATTGCATATACAGACATGACATCAAAGATTACAAAAGTAGACTGCAGAAAGTTATGACACAACATATGAATTGGTAGCTGGAATAAAATGAACACAAAGCTTTCAATTTAAAGTAGCTAGTATGTGAAAACTTGTTTTATTATTCTGTGGCACACATTATATGATACCTTTCTCAAAGAATGTGAAGTATTCCTGACAGAAAATAGCATCATAAGACTGGACCAGGATGAGAAGGTATGTTATAAAACTGATGTATATAAATTATTACTGAAAAACAAAATATCTTTTCTCAAAATAATATAAATGTTGAATGGGCAAAGATATTGCTAACATGAAAGAGTAAACATGATGTGTAGAATCAAATATCACTAGCTCCCCAGGTATTTGCATAGATCATAAAAGTCTGTCATCTTTCGGTATAAAATAAAGACATTACAGAATGCCATCTCTCCAGGAAAAGATAAAAAAGTGTGAACTTTTGAAAATATAGATTCTGATAGTCTTTTAAAATTTACTTTGAGATTATAATATAATTGTATATGTAACAGCATTTTCCCTTCTCTTTTCTTCCACCAATCCCTCTTACATAGCCTCCCTACTCTCTTTCAAATTAATGACCTTGTTTTTACTATTGTTATTACACATACTTCACATTCTTACATACATATTATATGTATATATATGAACATATATACACATATATCACAAATGTTATATATGTGCATGTAATGTATGCATATTATAGCAGTAGTTCCAGCTCAAACTGTATAATCTTATTTGTATGCATCTTTTCAGCATTGGTTTTTGACATTAGAAAAGCAGTTTGTATGTTCTCCCCTGGGAAAGGTCACCTCTCACACTTCCACCTTCTTTAGCTGTGTATAGTTCCTTGTGCAAGGTTTAGGCCTTGTGGACTTTTTGCTGTTCACTTTTATATGTCCATTTGTGGATTAGAGTCTATGACTATCGGGGTGAAGTGCAAGGGAGGAAGAAGACAGGTATAGCTCAGAAAACTCACATCTTGAGACACAATCATGAGGAAGAGAGAGCTACCTTGAATGACACTAGTCTTTTTAAAATTTTTTTATTAGATATTTTCTTCATTTACATTTCAAATGCTATCCCAAAAGTCCCCTATATCCTCCCCCACCCCCTCCCAACTCCCCTACCTACCCACTCCCATATCATGGCCCTGGAGTTCCCCCGTACTAGGGGATATAAGGTTTGCATGACCAAGCGGCCTCTCTTCCCATGATGGCCAACTAGGCCATCTTCTGCTAGATATGCAGCTAGAGACACGAGCTCTGGGGGTATTGGTTAGTTCATTTGTTCTTCCACCTATAGGGTTGGAGACCCCTTCAGCTCCTTGGGTACTTTCTCTAGCTCCTCTATTGGGAACCCTGTGATCCATCTAATAGCTGACTGTGAGCATCCACTTCTGTGTTTGCCAGGCACTGGCATAGCCTCACACGGGACAGCTATATCAGGGCCCTTTCAGCAATATCTTGCTGGTGTATGCAATAGTGTCTGCGTTTGGTGGCTGATTATGGGATGGGTCCCCAGCTGCAGCAGTCCCAGGTTGGTCCATCCTTTTGGAATGACACTAGTCTTATGAAACTTCAACTTCCACCTCTATTGACATACCTCTCCTACAAGGTTCAACTTCCTAGTCCTCTTCGACAGGTATACTAACTGTGGAAACAAAAGTTTAAATATATGAGTGTTTGGAACCTTCTCATTAAGTCTACCACAGTTAAGTGGTTATTGTCGCAGTTTGGATTCTAAGATTCATATGTGCATGCCCAGCATGCCCTATGATGCTAAATGCTCCAGGACTTGAGTTAGCCATTTGTAAAGAAAGTTAAATTAGTTTCATGTATGATTAAGGAGACAAGAAATATTAAGTTTTTAAAAATGAATAAAATGTCTTTATTGTCAACTCAGGTCTACTTTGTCAAATTAAAATTCTAGTGCATATAACCTTTTGCAAAATCCAGTCCCTTCTATCTATGCTGAAGTAATATTTATTTTACTATATGAAATAAAGGTCGTTTTCAAAGTAAAATTATATTGTGAAGCAAATAGGGCATAGGTCTGATAAAATAAAATACAAATTACTGTGTTTACAAATATAACTCAATTGAGGAAGGAATGTTTTTATATTACACATATACTAATGTATTTACATACTTTATTAATTTTTATTCATTATATTTACACTATATAGTTAAATAATTGTAATACAATTAATCAATATCAAAATGTAGACGGTAAGCTGACACATCAATCCTGAAACATCAAACGGTTCTTAATCTTGGGAAATGGTCTACATAATTTTTATACATTTATTTGCTGTTAATAAAACAGTACTAATATTCCATTTACACATATGGTAAAATAGAAGCATAAACATTAGTAGCTCACCCATTGCCACTGCTAATAAAAGGCAGAGCTGTAAATATTTGGTTTTTTGTTTGTTTGGTTGGTTTTTTTTTTTTTTTTTTTTGGTTTTTTGAGACAGGGTTTCTCTGTATAGCCCTGGCTGTCCTGGAACTCACTCTGTAGACCAGGCTGGCCTTGAACTCAGAAATCTGCCTGCCTCTGCCTCCTGAGTGCTGGGATTAAAGGCATGTACCACCACGCCCAGCTCAGAGCTGTAAATATTAATTCAGGCCATTTTGCTCAAATATTTAGTGTTTTAACTGATAGCTAAATGAAGCAATGTTTGTCATGATTTTGAAACAGTTTTAAAAAGTACTATTCAGTTAACTTTCATGTTGTTAAAGCCAAAACCTCCCTTTCTAGTCAGTTTTATTTATTTTTGAAATTGTAATTTAATCACAACATTTCTCCTTTCCTTTTCTAACTTCCAAACCTTCCCATATACGCATTCTAGCTCTCCTCAAATATGTGGCCTCTTTTTCTATCAATTGTTCTCAAATACATAAGTATGTTTCTATACTCCCAAATATAACCTAGTGAGTCCCTGTAAAGTTACTTGCATGCATGTTTTCAGAGCTGACCACTGAGCAGTGGACAGCCCAGTGTTGTGTTCTTTCCTGAGAAGGGGTACTTCTCATGCCAGTATTTCTGGATTAACTGGGCTTTTTTTAAATGGGGTTGAGGCCTCTTTGGATTTTTCCTGTGCACTTTTGTATGTTTTCTATTGCTGTCCTTGTGATATTCTTTATCCAACTCTATTAACAGGAAGTAATCCTTTTAAAGTTTGCTTATTTATTTAATTTGCTCATTTACTTAGTGTCTTCAGATCATGTTTGGGTAGTCATATGGGTGAGAGTTTTCAGATATATTTTCTGATGTTACCAGGAGACATCATTTTACAAAAGTCTCTGATCTTCTGGCATTTACAGTTGTAATATGCCTTCTTCTCTGTGATGTTCCCTGAGCCTTAAGTGTGAGAGTTTTTTTAGATGTATTCCTTGGGACCTAGTCTCTATAATTATGGATTTTAAGTAAATGTAATCTTCTATAGTAGTCTCTATCTGTTCCAAAGGGAACTTTCTTGGATGAGGGATGAGGGATGAGGGATGAGGGTTTTTTTCAACTATTGAAGTGATGTTTCACACCATAGATGCTAAATATATAAAACATTAAATTGATGAGTACATAAAAACTTGCTTCCCATTCTGAATTTAGTAAACATCATGATCTGTGGCAATTAAACATACTTATAGTTTCAATATATTGATTGGTTAAGATATGCAGAATGACTGACATACAATAATTGTGCTCCTGTTATAGATCACATCAAAATTCTGTCATTACTAAATTCAGTAAGCTATATCACAGAAGAATAAGCACAGATATTTTAATAAAAAAAACACATAACACTTGTTGTTAATATAAATAGTAATTGATTAGTAGATATTTCTTTCCCTGAGTGTAGTGGCTACACGAATCATATAAGATAGTCCTTTATGTATGTAATCAATAGAATTTCATCAATGCCAGCTGCCTGAAATAAGGTCTAAATATTTATTCAACTCAGTCTCAACCACTGTTGAAACCAACAGTATTTTTACATGGTTCAAGAAATCTAAGCAAGAGCAGGGTAGAAAAATACCAAGAACAAATTGACAAGTGGGGCCTAGAGAAGTGAGGCATAGAGGAGGCTTCCAGAATCCACTGTTCCAGTGAAAACACAAACTTACTGATAGTATTAAGTAGACATTTTTGTTGTTTTATTTAATTCTTAAAAACTCTGTAACACTAGTTGTAATTAAGAAATTCAGGAGATTCATATATGGCTATATATTTAAATATTTTACCTGTGTGAAGATATACTTTTCCTGTTCTATATTGTCAAATGTAAAAAACATCTGCATCAAACTAAGGATGTAAAAGGAGCATGCAGACAAAAATATATACATAGCTATAATCTATTAAGTTTCATCAAATATATATTATTATAGAATAGGGGTAAAATATTTAGTATTTACTTCATCATATATAATTACAGCATATGTAATTTTATCTTTAAACTTGATGTTTTTGTTTTCCTTTATTTATGTGTTTATTTCATTCTATACTATTCTGAAAGGATAATTAGCTCATATACAGAACATATAGCCATTTCCAAACATGTTTTAGCAGCTAATTATAGTCCCGAAATTTCATGGAACAGAGCGGTTAGTTTTGAAGATGTGACTCATCATGAGACTGCTTTTCAAAAACACTGAATATGTTACTCAAAGTAGAAACAAACTTAATGTGGAGAATTTCTAAGGAAATCTGGCAGGCCTATCCCAGGGTAGAATGTACTTGCTAAATATTTGTAAATAAGATTATTAAATTACAATTAAAGTGCTTATAATATGACACTAAATTAAAAGTTTCCAGATTTTGTGCTTCTGAGACTAGGAAGGCTACAGCAGAAGCATCATGAGTCTGAGGTTACAGTGGGCGCTATAATATCATCAAGGCTAAGCTGAGCTACATGCTGAAGCTCTGTCTCACAAACCAATTAAAAATACTACTACTACTACTACTACTACTACTACTACTACTACTAATAATAATAATAATAATGATAATGGAAACAAATATGATTTGATAAATGTACAATAAAACATTAGACTTTAGTTTAGACTGATAATACATATGGTAAATTATTTTTTCATATTTGCTGCTATGATTAAATAATATACAAGAGGAGAAAATATTGTAATGAGAACAATGTAATTTTAAAGAGAACAAATGTGTCTTCCCAATTTTATCTTAGGAAAATTAACCTGCTTAACTAAAGTGACCAGTTTTCTAGTATCTTCAGTGATAAACCAACAGTTTACCAATCCTGTATATGGCATTGGTCTTCTGATTATTCTGTATATTGATTTTGTAATTGTAATTTTAATATCAATATGTCCAACAGGATAATTTCAGAAGAGTTGCTTAACATAAACTCTTTTCTAGTAACAGTAAGTAGTCCATGACTCAGGTGCAGTACATTTCAATCTGTAGAATTTTCTCTAATTGACAAAGAATTGTCAAGAAAACTAACAATCAGCAATCAGAAAGGCTGATATATACTGGATTAATTTCTAACATAAAAATCATAGAGGTGACTATGTGATTTATAATAATATACCGACTCTAATCAATGAAAGCTAAATGCTTGGTTTAATCTAGCATTCAACATCCTTCAATGGGTGGAATGCAAAGACATAGGGATGAGCACAAATGATATAGGCTAAAATGTGATTTCTTTTCATTCAAATATTCAGCTCAGCTTTTGAATTGGGAAATGAAGAACTGCTTAGTTTGTTCACTTAACACAAGTGATACATCTCAAAGTCCTTTGGAAAGAGAAAACACCAGTAAAGTGGAAATGAGATTTACAATTATCATGGAACGCATGAAGGACCTGGAGGAGAGAATCCAAAGCATTTCAAACTCCAAAGCCGACCTTATAGAAATGGAACGCTTCCAGAATTTCAGCATGACAACCGACCAAAGACTTAATGATATTCTTCTGCAGTTAAATTCCTTGATTTTGTCAGTCCAGGAACATGGGAATTCACTGGATGCAATCTCCAAGTCCTTGCAGAGTCTGAATATGACTCTGCTTGATGTTCAGCTCCATACAGAGACACTGAATTTCAGAGTCCGTGAATCTACAGCAAAGCAACAAGAGGTAAGTAAGCCTTCAGCATACAGTGGCATGGCTGTGTTCTGGAACTAAATTCCATGGATATGTATATACATTTGTTCTCCTAAAAATAACCTGGTTTCTTTTCGTCTTTATAATACCAGCTGTACTCATGTTTCACACTGATGATTTAGCATTGGACAACCAATTAGTGTGCTCTTCCCTTGGGAAGACTATCTTTCCTGCTCCCAGATTTCCTCAGTTACTATAGTTCTTTCTATAGGCTTGAACCCTGGTATGCTTTTCTCTGTCTATTTTGGCCCATTCACTGTTGTCATCCATATTCAGCCCACATTTGAGTAGACTCTATGTGCACAGCTTTTGATATTTCTCACAGACATAACCTCAAAGCAAACACCTTGATAATTGCTCTTGTGATCTTTATTCCCTTTCTTCCTCAATGTTTCCTAATCTTTAGGCACAGGAGTGTTTTGTAGATATATCCTTTGGAACTGTACTCCTCAACCTTGCATTTTGATTTGTCATAGGTTCTATTGCAAAGAGAAATTTCCTGATAACAGGCAAAGACTATTTACGTCTGTGGATATAAGGACATTACAAATCATATAAGGACTTTATAGATTACTGTTAGTGAATATGTTAGTTTAGAGGTTAGGGGTTGTAGATTTTCCTCCAATAACTATGATTTCCATAGCTAAAAGTTACTAGCTAGGTTTTCCCATACCATGCATTATCTTTTAAAATCTGAAGTCAGGACTTGAGAGATGAATCAATGAATCAACATTGACGGACATGTATGAGAACTGGAGGTTGTATGACTTTCCACAATCCAGATAAGTTCAGATAAAATGGCTTACATCTGTTATCCCAATCCAGCTCTGGGTGTGATAGAAAATGGAGACATTATAGTCTCCAGAAACTCACAAATTTTCTGTCTGTAAGAGATCATATATCAAATAAGATGGAAGAAAATTATTCTCCCCATGTGCAATGAGGCAGAGATATACCACCACAGATGAATAAATAAACACATACACATATCATGTTCACACACATACACACACACACACACACACACACACATATATCATACACACATAAAAAATAAAAACATCCTCCTAAATGCATGCCAATTGTATAACAAAAATAAACTCCTAATTTTATTCTACATAATGATAATCTATTAAGTTTTTTACTAAGCATAGACTAACAAAAGAGAAAGTTTTCCATATTTTTAACTTGTAAGTTTAGTTGTTCCAAAGGTTTGAACTTTTATTTGTTACTCTCTTAATGTTATCACAAGACAATGACATCATCATGGGCAACTTCATCTTAAAGAATTTAGGCATTTTGTTTCACTTTCATGTAATATACAAAAATTTAGAATTTCCATAGTTCCAACATTTTCATAAATTATCTAAGCATATGACATATGATCAGGCTATCAAGTATTCATGTGAAGGATTTAGGTGGTTAAAAATGGTACTTAAAGAAGCACCTATGGGCATGAAGGATATAAATAAAAGAATAGAATAGAATAGAATAGAATAGAATAGAATAGAATAGAATTAGAGCAGAGCAGGATGGGACAGGACAGGACAGGACAGAACAGAACAGAACAGAACAGAACAGAACAGAACAGAACAGAACAGAACTGGAATGAATAGAATAGAATAGAATAGAATAGAATAGAATAGAATAGAATAGAATAGAATAGAATGGAAATGCAAAGATGAGATATCAGTTGCAAGTGTAGACTTTAAGTTGGAGGGAACAAAGGAGAAAAAAGACTCTTATTTTGTGTGGAAGCAGAGCCAGAGGTCCATGAAAGTAGAATGAGGAGTAAAGAATAAAATGGAGGAACAACCCTCACTTGATTTGGTAATGTGCTAGTTCCAGCAGAAATGACTGAATGCCACACAGGTAAAGTATTGAAGCCAGTAGACACTAAGACTTTGACGACCTGTGGTATGGGTTTGTTTGTTTGTTTTTGTTTGTTTGTATAGACTATACTTTTAATTTGGGGCAATCACAAAAGATGGTACATGTACACAACGGATTCCAAAGCTGTATTGCATGTGTTTTAAAGACAACTGGTCGCCAAAATTTAGATATGAAGTCAATGTTGGTATGTGACTGAATATGCACTGGATTGCTCAGAAAAGAAAATGAGGTTTTCACTGACATCGCTGAAATTCTTTTATTTGCCTTTGAATTTTCCCATCATAGTGATGGGAGGACCATAATCAAGGCCTGTCCACACGACAGGCAAGACTCTATTCCTGTTGGTCTTCTTCCTTCAGTCTTTATACCACTAAGAAAATAAGCAAATTTAATTCAAGGCTAAGTCGGTAAACTCTTTCTACGAAGCAGGGGCATCTTATGGAACATCGTCATACTGCCTATCAAGGATACACCAATTATGAATTTGAAAGAGAGACAGTCTTCTTTCTTGTTCACATATTTTCTATATGAATGATGAATGGTAGCACATATCAGAAATCTCAGCACTGAGAAAGTAGGGGAAGAGAATCAGGAGTTGATGATTTATCCTTAGCTAAATAACAGATTTAAGGACAAGAGGTCTGTGATGCTCTACATCAAAGAAATATGAAAAAGAAAAAAAGCTGTACACACTCTATGTATGTATGTTTATATATGCACTTATCTACATATAGTGTATTTATTATTGATAAAAACTAAGAAGGAATCAAAACCAGAGGCAATAACGTTTGAGAGTAAAATATGAAAATGCACATTGGACATTTTGCCGAATCTGAAACTCTTCCAAACCTTGTCACTAAGAACGACATTAAACTTCAGTTGTTACCAGAAAACAGTTTCACACACTGAGTATTTTACCACAAATGCACGGTAAAGAAATGTCATTTTTAGATAAATTAAAACCCTTGTGACAAGATGTTATTTTTAATTTTTAGAATTTGACATTTGTGTATTTGGGAATAGAAGCATTCTTAGATGTATTGCCAACTAATTGATTTTGCTTGCTTTCACTAGGAATTTTAATGAACGTTTTGCAGCCAGAGAACTGGAATTTTGAGGACCCATTTGTTTCAGGACAGTTGAGCACACTGTGTACCCCGAGGTTGTGTTGTTTGTAGAAACAAAACAAAATTAAACAAAAACAAAAAACAAAACAAACAAACAAACAAACAAACACAAAATGGTTTCTATTGTATTGTATGCTCAGCCCTTAGCATACATCTTTAATCCCAAACAATGAAAGTAAAGTTATTTGTAGAAGGAATGATTCAGTCATGGTTGAAAGTGATGTCCAATTATGGGACAAAAAGGTGATTAATCAGAGAAAGATTTGTCAGAATAGGATATTCCCAACTCTGAGAAGAGAGAGGAAAAGGAAGCTACTTAAGAGGGCAGTGAAGAGAGAGGGGCTGTGGGTTGTGGGGATAGAAAGATGCAGTTTTACCAGGACATTTGTACAGAGACAGGTTTCAGAGTATAAGCTAGACACAAGTGAAGATAGAATGGGCCAGAGAATAAGAAGGAACCTGCAGACTAGAGCATATTTCCATACTTAGTATAATGCCAAGCAGAGCAATTCAGGAGATGCCAAAAGAGAGAAGCCAGACTGAATCAATCAGCTTGAAGAGGCATTTGAGTCAGAACAGCTGTGTTGAATCAACCAGCTAGAAATCAGAAAGACCCTGTGTTCCATCCTAGAGATGAATATGAGCATCCAGTTGTGTATTTGCCAGGCACTGACAAAGCCTCACAATGAGACAGCTATCCCAAGGTAGGAGCTAGAGAGAGTACCCAAGAGGTGAAGGGGTCTGAAACCCTATAAGTGGAACAACAATATGAACTAATCAGAACCCCCAGAGCTCATGTCTCTAGCTGCATATGTATTAGAAGATGGCCTAGTTGGCCATTATTGGGAAGAGAGGCCCCTTGGTCTAGCAAACTTTATATGCCCCAGTTCAGGGGAATGCCAGAGCCAAGAAGTGGGAGTGGGTAAGTAGGGGAGCAGGGCAGGGGGAGGGTATAGGGGACTTTTTGGATAGTATTTGTAATGTAAGTGAAGAAAATATCTAATTAAAAAAAAAGAAATAAGAAAGAACTAGGAAGGAGCGAGCTTATTTAGCAGCAAGTCTCAAAGACCAAAACCATTTTCTAGGCCTACATTAGATTTTATAGAGGGTAGAAGTGTCCGGGACTAGGCCTAGTTTACCAGACAGAGGCAGTAAATCTCAGGGATGACAATTAACACTCATACTCAGTTTCTTATTCTCATTCTGTAACATTCCCCTAAGGCTATAATGCTTTCTGAAAATCATATTTTAAATGTCTTCAGCATGTACATGCCTCCTAACTGTGTGTAAAAAAAGTTGTGGTGCTGACTGTGATTTTAGGATATCAGTAAATTAGAGGAACGTGTGTACAAAGTATCAGCAGAAATCCAGTCTGTGAAAGAAGAACAAGCCCACGTGGAACAGGAAGTCAAACAGGAAGTGAAAGTATTGAACAACATCACCAACGACCTCAGGCTGAAGGACTGGGAGCACTCAGAGACACTGAAAAACATCACCTTAATTCAAGGTAAACTATCTTGTCCCAGAAATGAGATGTTAAAAGGGTGTCGTTATATGCAGGCATTTGGTATCTAACATTCCATCATTGAAAGTAAATGGTTTCTGAGGGTGCTGCTGCTTCAAGTTCACAGAAGAAAGTTTAGTATAAGGTCAGGCATAAGGCCACCAATGCCCTAGAATTTCTTATAGAGTCGAGCAGAGCCAGACGTGGTGACTCAGCACTAGGCAGCTGATCCAGTTGGCCACCACAAGTGTGAGGCTTCCTAGTGAGAGCCTGCCTCAGTAAATTAAAATAAAACAGAGATCACTATATTAGCATGTAAAAAAATCTCTTCTTATCCGAATATACTTTTAATTAGAACTACATCTTAAACTCTTAATAATAATCATAGGTGCATTACTTTTTTCTTCAGTTCCAAAGAATCTTACCGAATTTTTTTACCAAGCATAAGTCATTTATATCTACATATTAGAATATAGTTATTTTCACTTGATAGATATTTTTCTCCAGTTTTAACTTTCTGGCCTGCATTTTTCAAGTTTGTGTCTTGTAAAATGCTTACTTTAAAAATACAATCTGACACCTCTTTTTCTCCATATCTACTTCTACTACTTAATTTTGTGTTATTATTTTTTTCCACCTTAATTTATGTCTCTTACTTTCTTGCTACGTCTCATATATAGTTGATCTGGATTGCTTTTATTGAATATATCTGTTCAAAATCACCCAAAACAATTAGGAAACTTTATGGCATACTACTCTTGTCTTCATTGCTCTTGAAATGTGTTTTCGTGCCTGTTAACGCTTGTCAGCATCTTCAAAGATCACTTAATGGTATAGGGAACTGAAAACAATGTGCCTCAGGACACTCTCAGGCCTCCTTTGTTTGAGGATCCAGTTCATTTCTTTGTTATGAAGTTTTAAAAGCAAGAGTTTAGTTTGTATTATTCATCCCACTTTTTTATTAAAGGAATTTACTTGGACTTGCCCATGAGATAGCCAGTTTTACTCCTTTAAAATCTATGTCACTCATTCTTGGATCATGTTCCTTCTGTATAAAATAAAGCTATTGGCTGGGCAGTGGTGGTGCACGCCTTTAATCCCAGCACTTGGGAGGCAGAGGCAGGTGGATTTCTGAGTTCGAGGCCAGCCAGGACTACACAGAAAAACCCTGTCTCGAAAAACCTAAATAAATAAATAAATAAATAAATAAATAAATAAATAAATAAATAAAGCTATTGGGAGTTCATTTAGACCAAGTCAATGGCACCATCTTGAGTAATTTTATTTGTTCTTGATATTTCTGTCTGTCTTACTCCATACACATATTTATGCCCACAGTTATTTTGGTTATTTTATGAGGATAATAATAAATGAGGACTTGGTTTCTGAATACCAAACATCTGTGAATGCCCATCTGTCTTATTAAATGGCCCAGTATTTAGTCTCTATTGTGTGTACTTTGAATGACTGATGAATTAGTTACTATAACTAACAAAAAGGAAATGCTGTGAAATAGTTGATATATAGTGGTTTTTAGGGAATGAAGACAAGGAAATAACAGGTATGTAGACAGAGATGATGTCATTTTCCCACTTTGGTGCTGGCCTTATACAAACTGGTTGTCACTCTACAGCTGAACTATACCTAACACCCCTTAACCCCCTTCTGGTTTTCATATATATATATATATATATATATATATATATATATATATATATATATATATATATATATATATAT
>LR750883.1:32500-116650 GCA_902729485.2 Mus minutoides | reverse complement strand
TTTGTTCTTGGTTCTAGGAAGGGGCACTGAGACCACATTTTGAACTTCATTCTTCTTGAGATTCATGTGTTTAGTAAGTTGTATCCTGGGTAGTCTAGGCTTCTGGGCTAGTAACCACATATCAGTGAGTACATATTATGTGAGTTCTTTTGTGATTGGGTTACCTCACTCAGGATGAAATCCTCCAGATCCATCCATTATGTCTGTTTTTTTTCTAGTCCTTTTGTAAATAGCATGGTTCTTCCAATAGTTTTTTTGTTCTAAGTTATTTTTGACTTGTCCCTTTTTCTCTTACTATGTAAAGACCTTCTTCAAATCCTCTTAATTTTTCTTATATATAATATTTAAATAAGATATGTAAATCTCTCTCTTAAAACTCCTAATTTAAGACACCATTTTCCAATGTTGTATGTTGTATCAACCTTGCAATTGGTCTACTTGACTACATAATCTACAGTTTACTCATTCTGCCTAGAAATAAAAGACAATTTATTCAACACTTAGTTTATAGTTTTAAGAGTTTTAAATTAAAATTTAATTACATTATATGTAAATCTCTAAATTTCCACATATCTGCCTTGTTAAATAACAAACTTACCTATGATTTATAATTATAATCAGTACTTGTTATTTTTTAAAGGGCCTCCTGGACCCCGAGGTGAAAAGGGAGACAGAGGGCTTACTGGAGAAATTGGTCCACCTGGCCCTCCAGGCATAAGAGGTAAGGCTATAGTAATCTCTTAGTCATATATCATGAAGTTGAATGATGTGTATTGATCTTTGTATTTAGAGGAAAAGAGCTGTTTCATCTATTAAATGCTGTGTGTGTGTGTGTGTGTGTGTGTGTGTGTGTGTGTGTCTGTGTGTGTCTGTGTGTGTCTGTGTGTCTGTGTCTGTGTCTGTGTTTAAATCCTCTCACATTTTGGGAAAATATAATGTGTTATTGCATTCTAATCACATAGCAAATTGAATAGGAACCATTAATTCATTTAAATACATTTTATTATCTTGTGTTTTGAACTTTTGGCTACACATATGTCTGTATATCATGTGCATGCCTGGTATCCTCAGAGACCCGAAGAGATTATCTAATCCCAAAGAACTTGAGTTACAGACAATTATAAGTTGCAATATAGGTTTCAGGAATCATGCTTGGAAGAAAATCAGTGCTTTTTGCTACTGAAGTCATCTTTCTAGCCTAAGCACCAATTATTGATTTTTGTAGAATATTTAATTTTTTACCCAGAGTTACAACATGAGGTTGAGTATGAGCCTTAGGGATTTTGTAGAAACTACTTACAATATATAGTAGTCACAAGACTATATGTGAAAAAGAAAATCACATTCATATTATATAAGCTTACAAGACATGATTTTCAATATATAGTTACATTAATGAATTGTAAAAGTTAGAATATTGTTTTACATATTTCTTGACTGCACTATACCTCCTTAAACTCACAGAATCATAAAGTAAATTAAGCTGAGATGATGAACGTTATTTTTGCCTCGGCTTTCATCCACTCTCTCTATTGTATTTTACTTAGAGAAAAATTGTGCCAAATTATTTTCCTCTGAGTATGTTGTTATCTTGAAACCAATGTTTTGAAAGAAGATAATGGAAGGCAGAGAAAAGGAGAGAGATCATGAACTATCTTTACTGGAAAAAAAAATGACACTAACAATACCAACAGGGCGACTGTCATGCTATTCAAATACCGTGCTTTGCAAACAAATTCTCTACAAACTCTTTTAAAGGAATATAGCCCAAATGGTCTAAGCATAATTAGAAAGACTGACTGGTCAAAAATTACCTTAATACCTTCAATTACATCTTAGTTTTCCTCTTTAGATGAAATAAAATGTTCTTCTTTCGATATTTTGACTAGCCAAAGTTACACAAGGAAAAACACTCAAGGATGAAAAGTATGAATATCATGTGATTAGTACATCATGTGTATCTTATCTTAATGTCTATTTATCATCTATCATATATATCATATGTACATAAACATATGATATATATATATATATATATATATATATATATATATATATATATATATATATATAGTGTATATGATTGTGTGTGTATGTGTATGGTCATCTTTCTATAAGCCAATGAGTGTGTGAGTTTAACATTAATCACAGATAGATATTTTTTTATCCAGCAAGGTCATTTTTGTTGAGGGCTGTATAGATCTAAAAAATACATTTATATCTTAAGTAGGGGAAGCAGCCCACATTATTGTATCTGCCAAAGATGCTATCTCTAAGATCTGTAAGAAACTATCCCTCAAGTATGCGGCATAATTGGTAAAGCCATATAGTGCAGGCACAGTAATCAGTGAAGCCCATGACTTGTACAGATCATCTTGAAAACAAGATGCTTCAGCTGGTCTAATCTAGGACTAAACCTTGGGCTATTCTTGCAGAGCAACTGTTCTTCAGTTCATGTTGGGGACTCAAGAAGCTGGAGTCGGTTGTCCAGAAAGGATGCTGGCCACGTCAGCAGCAATAACAACCAGAGCAGTAGCCATAACAGCAGGGTAAACACTCATCAGCATGAAGCAGTTACAAAGCATACAGCGCTGTTCATTCCTCCTTGCTATTTTGTGACTGCGCTGTTGCTGGAATTCTTTTTTTTTTCTTTTTTTACAATTTTTTTATTAGATATTTTCTTAATTTACATTTCAAATGCTATTCCGAAAGTCGCCTCCCCTCCCCCCTCCCTGCTCCTCTGTCCACCCACTCCCACTTCTTGGCCCTAGCTTTCCCCTGTATTGGGGCATATAAAGATTACAGTATCAAGGGGCCTCTTTTCCCAATGATGACCAACTAGGCCATCTTCTGCTACATATGGAGCTAGAGACACAAGTTCTGGGGGTTCTGGTTAGTTCATATTGTTGATACTCTTCTAGGGTTGCAGACCCCTTCTGCTCCTGGGGTTCTATCTCTAGCTTCTCCATTGTGGGCCCTGTGTTCCCTCTTATAGATGATTATGAGCATCCACTTCTGTACGAGACAGCCATATCAGGGTCCCTTAAGTAGGCACTAGCTGTCCTATGCCATAGTGTCTGAGTTTAATGACTGATTATGGGTTGGATCCCCCATGGTGGGGTAGTATCTGTATGGTCGATCCTTTCATCTTAGCTCTAAACTTTGTCTCTGTAACTCCTTTCATGGGTATTTTGTTTCCTCTTCACAGGAGGAATGAGGTATCCACGAGCTGGTCTGCCTTCTTGATGTTCTTGTATTTTGCAAATTGTATCTTGGATATTATAAGAAAGACCCGATTATAGGTAAATAGTCACTCACGTATGGGTTACTGAAGAAAACACTAACCCAATGGAGTGATTCCTAATATAGGAGGTCTATGTAGGTATTGCCCAAGAATTTCATAAATTCATTTTTTAATAGCAGAATAGTACTCCATTGTGTAGATGTACCACATTTTCTGTATCCATTCCTCTGTTGAGGGACATATGGGTTCTTTCTAGCTTCTGGCTATTATAAATAAGGCTGCTATGAACATAGTGGAACATGTGTCCTTTTTACCACTTGAAACATCTTCTGGGTATATGCCCAGGAGAGGTATTGCTGGATCCTCTGTTAGTACTATGTCCAATTTTCTGAGATAACTCCAAACTGACTTCCAGAGTGGTTGTACAAGCTTGCATTCCCACCAGCAATGGAGGACTGTTCCTCTTTCTCCACATCCTCGCCATCATCTGCTGTCCCCTGAATTTTTGATCTTAGCTATTCTGACTGGTGTGAGGTGGAATCTCAGGGTTGTTTTGATTTGCATTTCCCTGATGATTAAGGATGTTGAACATTTTTTCAGATGTTTCTCAGCCATTCAGAATTCCTCAGTTGAGAATTCTTTGTTTAGCTCTGTACCCCATTTTTTAATGGGGTTATTTGTTTTTCTGGAGTCCAGTTTCTTTAGCTCTTTTTAGATGGTGGATATTAATCCCCTATCAGATTTAGGATTGGTAAAAATCCTTTCCCAATGTGTTGGTGGCCTTTTTGTCTTACTGACTGTGTCTTTTGCCTCAACAAAGCTTTGTAATTTCATAAGGTCCCATTTATCAATTCTTTTTTTTTTCATTAAAACTACAATTTTAATTTAAAATCTATATCATTTTAACAATAAACAATATTTTCTCTTACATTTGGAATCTGTATTCTGGGCTGCTGCATTTTTGTATTCTTGATTTTCTTATTTCTTTTTTTTCCAACTTTTATTAGATATTTTCTTCATTTACATTTCAAGTGTTATCCAGAAAGTTCCCTATACCCTCCCCACTCCCGGC
Source organism: Mus minutoides (assembly GCA_902729485.2). NCBI lineage: Eukaryota > Metazoa > Chordata > Mammalia > Rodentia > Muridae > Mus > Mus minutoides. The sequence continues at coordinate 112,334 of LR750883.1, read as the reverse complement.
CCAGCTCCTCTACCCACCCGCTCCCACATCTTGGCCCGGGCTTTCCCCTGTACTGGGGCATATAAAGTCTGCATGACCAAGTGGCCTCTCTTCCCAATGATGGCCAACTAAGCCCTTCTCTTCTATATATGCAGCTAGAGACATGAGCTCAGGGGGTACTAGTTAGTTCATGTTATTCTTCCACCTATAGGGTTGAAGACCCCTTCAGCTCCTTGGGCACTTTCTCTAGCTCCTTCCNGAATATATACTATCATATCATCTGCAAACAGTGATATTTTAACTTCTTCCTTTCCAATTTGTATCCCCTTGATCTCCTTTTGTTGTCGAATTGCTCTGTCTAGGACTTCAAGTACTATAGGTAGGGAGAAAGTGGGCACCTTTTCTAGTCCCTGATTTTAATGGGATTGCTTCCAGCTTCTCTCCATTCAGTTTGATGTTGGCTACTGGTTTGTTGTAGATTGATTTTGTTATGTTTAGGTATGGGCCTTGGATTCCTGATCTTTCCAATACTTTTATCATGAAAGGGTGTTGGATTTTGTCAAATGCTTTTTCAGCATCTCCTATCTGACCACCATGGACTAAGGCTGATCTTCAATAACAACATAAATAATAGAAAGCGAACATTCTCATGAAAACTGAACAACACTCTACTCAATGATTCCTTAGTCTAGGATGAAATAAAGAAAGAAATTAAAGACTTTCTAGAGTTTAATGAAAATGAAGCCACATACCCAAACTTATGGGACACAATGAAGGCAGTCCTAAGAGGAAAACTCAATGCTCTAAATGCCTCCAAAAAGAAACTAGAGAGAGCATACACTAGTAACTTGACAGCACACCTAGAAGCTCTAGACCGAAATGAAGCAAACTCACCTAAGAGGAGTAGAAGGCAGGAAATAATCAAACTCGGGGCAGAAATCAACCAATAGAAACAAAAAGAACTATTCAAATAATTAACCAATCAAGGAGCTGGTTCTTTGAGAAAATCAACAAGATAGATAAACCCTTAGCCAGACTCACTAGAGGGCACAGGGACAGTATCTTAATTAACAAAATCAGAAATGAAAAAGGAGACATAACAATGGAACCTGAGGAAATCCAAAACATCATCGGATCCTACTACAAAAGGGTATACTCAACAAAGCTAGAAAACCTGGAGGAAATGGACAATTTCCTAGACAGATACCAGGTACCAAAGTTAAGCCAGGATCAGATTAATGATCTAAACAGGCCCATTTCCCCTAAAGAAATAGAAGCAGTCATCAATAGCCTCCCAACCAAAAAAAGCCCAGGACCAGATGGGTTTAGTGCAGAGTTCTATCAGACCTTCAAAGAAGACCTAATTCCACCTCTCCTCAAACTATTCCATGAAATAGAGACAGAAGGTACTTTACCCAATACATTCTATGAAGCCACAATTACTCTGATACCTAAACCACACAAAGACCCAACAAAGAAAGAGAACTTCAGACCAATTTCCCTCATGTATATCGATACAAAAATACTCAATAAAATCCTCACAAACCACATCCAAGAACACATCAAAACGATCATCCATCATGACCAAGTAGGCTTCATCCCAGGAATGCAGGGATGGTTTAAAATACGGAAATCCATCAATGTAATCCGCTATATAAACAAACTCAAGGACAAAAACCACATGTTGCTGGAATTCTAAGAGAGGGTTTTCCCTCAGTTAGTTCATCTTATAGTTGCCCTCACATGACTCTCTGCCCTAAATTCATACAGGGGCTTCTTGATCTAATGAAATTCAAGATGCAATCAAGTTGGCAGTCAAGATAATGGCAACAACAAGGATTTAGTAGCTTTTGATGACATTGCTCATTTACCCATATAGATACTATATGTGCAGTTGGTCATATGACAGTTAATTAAATTATCCTGGTAGATAACCTGTTAAGGTAGAGGGTCGCAATTTCCTGACAACAAAAATGCAAGCTTCAAAAATGATAGGTTTGATTATTATTTAATATCTATTCAGTGTTGTCTATGATTGCTTCAAATCCTTCAGGAACCGAAGGATAGATGGTGATCAATCATAATGATCCCTCTTTCATAAACCCCATATATACTGCCATTTAACTCATTAAACTCACCTTAACAAACACCTACTCCCACATCTGGGATAAAAATGTCTTAGAAACTTCTGTGATTACTCTAGAGGCTCTAAATAGTTGATACACTATAATCATTACACATCCTTTAGAGTGCACAAGAGATTAAAGTATGCTTTTTCTTAAGACATTGTAATAATAATTCATTTTATAGTACCAGTCCCTTTGAAAGAATATTCTATTGATTCTATTGCTTCTCTCTCTCTCTCTCTCTCTCTCTCTCTATATATATATATATATATATATATATATATATATATATGAGCGTGTAGTTATTGAGACATGTGATTGCATTTAAATTGTTCCCTTAAAAGGCTCTGATAGTAAAAGTTTGATAGTGTTATTGAGAAGTAAAAGGATCACATGAATGATAGGTAAAATGCCATACTTCCCTCAGAGATTAATTTCATTTATTGGGTACTTGAATATGTTAAAAAATAAATTGTTAGACATATTTGTTTTCTCTTTTAACCATGCAGGCATTTCAGGTGTTAAAGGTGATCGGGGACCACCTGGCTTCCCTGGAGGTCGAGGATACCCAGGAGTACCAGGAAAGGCAGGGAGGTCAGGTAGGTATTGTGATGCAAATAATTACTGGATCATTAATAGTGTTTCTAAAATATTTGCATAATAAAAATATTAAAAATTTTCATAGTATGAATAACAGTGTTCTAGTTAATTTTATAGTCTAAAATAGTTTGAAATTAATTTTTACCCACCAGAAAAATTCCTATGCATGGAAGGAAAATTGTTCCATATACACATCACATTCAACAGACACCCACAGGATCTATACAATTACATAGTCATAGCTTGCTATGAGGGATGCTATCTACCATACAGTAAGCAGAATACAAAAAATACCAGGAAAAAGAAGCAGTGTAAATACCCCTTTAAAAGTAACTGACCTACAGGGGAACACCAGGGCCAAGAAGTGAGAGTGGGTGGGTAGGGGAGCAGGGCGGGGGATGGGGGAGGGTATAGGAAACTTTTGGGATAACATTTGAATTGCAAATGAAGAAAATATCTAATAAAAATATACAAAAAAAAGTGGCTGACCAAATTTTGGTATGTCCCCGTTTTAAAAAAAAATAACAAAATACATGGGTTTCTCTTATTAGCATATAATAATCAACACTGAAATCATTTCAACTTTTATATAGATAATGATTGTTATTACCGGTATTACATGAATAGATATTGGATAATGTTCTTCATATCACAGCTTTAGTAAAGAATAGCTTATGTTTTCTATTTTCAAATGAAAGTAATACCAAGAGAATACAGTCCATATTGTTAAGGTAGTTTTAATCGATATATTCTTAGATACTTCTAGGTTTATAGGAACATGTCAAATATAGCATACTAGTTCCCATACACCTCTTATCAAATGCACAACGTATATCCCCTTGTCCTGAGGGATCATATGACACAAATATTAAGCCAAAGTGGCAACATTATTGACAAAAATCCATTGAGTACATTAGGGTTCTAGTACATTTTGTATTCCATATATATCTCTATCAGTGTTACAGAATAGTCTCTCAGTCCTAAAAATATCCTTTGTTGCACCTAATCACCACACACTCTCCATTCAACCTCTAGCAAATTATAGCTTGTAAATTGATGAATAAATTATAAAGAAGGCAGAAAACAAAATCATAGTGACAAAGAAATATATAATCAGGCAACACAATGATATAGAGAAATCTTCAATGCACAATGCCAATGGAAAGAAGCTGATCTGAGAGTACTATTAACTAGAAGATTTGAACTGCATGCACTTTTGAAAGAGGCAAAATATTGAGACAGGAAATACAGCTATAGTTGGAAGGAGTCTGGAGGAGAGGCCACAGTGGTTAGGAAATCCTAGGGTGTCTTCAGGGCTGGGGTTCTCTTCTTTGTAACACACTGGTGGTGAGATCATTGTGTAAATGCAGCTAGCAGTTGTGCATTGCTTTCTCCATCCCTGAGTATAAAGTTTAAGGTGAACTTTTGAAACTAAGTTTTATATTGTGGCTGCTACTTTGTGAAGAATAAAAAGGATGAACCACACATGGCTTTAACCCTCCCCCCTTATATTTTTAGGTTCTTAATCCTTTCTTTTTTTAACAGTGTGAAAATTTGGTTATAGTCTTCATTATGGAGTACTCTTAAAAAATTAAAACATTGGGTTCTTTTTTATGTCACTTAATTATTTTGCCAATTTAATGGCACTTGAAATAATTTACTCAGAACTAAAGAGCACATTTAATGATATAAAAAAACTGCAATAGAAACTTGAGAATTAACAGTTGCCTTCATAGGCATCAGATATGTGATATTTAGCATTTAACTAATGCTAACTCAATTTAAAATAAAATCCAAAACCATTTCAATTGGTACAATTTATACAGTTTAAGTGGTTCAAGTCTCAATCTATTTTATACAGATTACATTTTTTAAAAGCTTGGTGAATTAAGGACCAAAAATCTTTAAGAGGAACATACAAATATTCCAATCAGAGATAAAGACAAAACATGAAAGTACAAAATGAATGAAATAATTCATATTAAAACCCTAAAATCAACCCTAAAATAATTGTGCTATTAAAGAGGTTATCTGTACCAGTTAATAAGACAGCAAAAATCTGAGCATTATGGTAGATTGGTCCAAAGTCTCATCATCAGTAGCTAAGTCACTGTTGACAATTGCTAACTTTTAGAAAAGGAGTAGCAGATTTCCTTTAAGGGTATGACCCTTTGCATATCAAAATGGGTCCACTTCAGGGCCCATATCCAAGATTAATTGGGCAATATAAATGGGACATTATAGGTTTTTAAAAATGGACACAAATGTGTGGGTAGGGTGGTGAGGGTGGATCTAAGAGGAATTGGGGAACGAAGGTAAATATGATCAAAATACGTTGCATGAAACTCTCAAAAAAAAAAGTCTCATAAAAGAAAATGAGCTAAGTTGTAAAAGTTCTTTTCTCTAATTTATTGAGGATAGAAATCAGAGTCTAGCTAAGGTGTCAGAAATGATAAACTGAGAGTATAGTAGGACAAGTTGCAGAAACTGCCATCTCTTAAGAAAACTGTGTTATTAATATTGTGATAAAATTTCAAAGCAACTGTTCAATAGAGGGAAGAATTCATGGAAGAATAAACTTCAGCTTTAAAAGGTTTAAGGGCCATGAATGTAGTAGAGCAGAATAACTGAAGATAATATTTTAGAAATCATTGATAATTTTCCATACTCAGGTTCTTAAGCCACTTCTCCTGATGTAGTTCAGATGGAAAGTTAAAGGGAAATCCAAAACATTAATAATGAATTAGACATTGAATCAAATAGCACTGAAGTCAGTTCTGTATTGATGCAAAAATGGTAGTACCTGTAAGATAGGAATCTGGTAACTCTTGGAAGAAGAGTTAATAGTCAGATAAAACCACTCTCATGAAATAGAGTTGTCACAATGGACATCTCATGTTGGTACTGAATAATTATCTACTGAATACCATCATTTAAAGTGGAACTTAGGACAAAGTAGCAAACCATTCACAAAGCTGAAATGTCAACATTTCTACATTTACTTATAAGTTTGAGTCACTTATCTTCACATAATACTTGGGCTTTATGCCCATGTAAATGGGTCTAGACTAGAGATTTGAGGAACCAGTGAACATTTACGAACAGAGTTATCAGATTTGCACAAGCTCCTTAGCTTTATAGTCCAATCCTTAGAATGGTCTGTTACCAAGAAATAAATAATAATACCAAGAATAAAATTACTGTGGGAAAAAATACAAGACTTAGGATAGATTGGAGGATGCTGTTATCATGGAGCTGAAGGAAGACAGGAAAGAGAAAAATGAGAATGAATTTGCAAAAGTCATACGACACTCCAGTGCTGTTTCTTTGGGAACATGTCACACCCTCCTAAATAACTTTAGATGGTATAATACCAAACTCACAGTGGGCTTTCAAAAAAGATCATCTTAATTAGCATTGTGGTATGATTATCATATTTCACTAACTCAAAGTTGCTATAAATTTTTATCTTATTTTGTCATGTCCTATTGCCATTTAAATCAAGTTTTGTGGAGTTTGAAACTATAGCTCAGTGATGCAATATGTGCTTAGTAAAGACAGGCCTTGGGTACCATCTCCAGCATCCCTAAGGTGTAAAAGAATGAAGATAGAAAGAAAGAGAACATCATTTTGAGTTGGACTAATTGATTTTTTTGCTGTTTTGTTTTCTGCTAAGGATCTCCTGGACCTAAAGGACAAAAGGGAGAAAAGGGGAGTGTAGGCATATCAAGTAAGTTCATGACTACTTTTTTCCTGTGTCAGTTTTTATAATAATGTAAGATTGTGATATTAGTTGCATAGGCTTGAAACAAAGGTTGAGAATTTTAACACTGATTCACAGAGCTTCTGTAGAAGCCATAGATTTCTCCAAATAAAACATGCTAATTAAAATAAAACAAATAGATTAGATTATATAACTCTTTCAAACTCATTACCCACTTGGTTTTTTTATATTTTTTTTCCGATGAACACTATTTTCTAAAGAAAAAAAATTACATAGAAAACAGTTCAATTTTCCACGTCAATTTCTATCCACTGGAAGGAAATCAAACCCATGAATAGAAACAATCACAGGCCTCTTACACACAAAGTATGCTTAACAAAAACTCATATATAGATATTAGGAAGACCTGAAGACCTTAGCCTAGTTATTCTCTGGCAGCTATGGCTTTTGTTTTATTTTGGTTTTTCTAAAACCTTGAAAATGTCATATTACACACTTTCCAACTTTCAGAGGAATAGCTTTCACATCAGGGAGCTTCCTTAATGGAATGCAGGCTTCTTATTGAGTTGCACAAAACCACGCTATCGGGCACTAAATATTAAATATCCGCTGACATGGCTAGGCCATCAGTAATTTTTATGTGTATAGGATGAATATGCTTTAATGTAATAATTTTGAGGAGAATGTAGTATACACACACACACACACACACACACACACACACACACTTAGATTCTTCAAATCAAAGGGCACCTCTTCTGTCTTCCCAGGAGAGTCTACATGTGAAATACATGTTATGAGCATGTGTGGGGTGAACAATAGCTATACTCTGATCATTCAGTTAGAAAGACCATATTACAAAACAGCAACAACAACAACAACAACAACAACAACAACAACAAACCTTGCTGCCATGATCAATCTTTTAAATATAGAATCAGCATGTCTTAGTTATCTAAAAAAAAATAAAATTAATACCACATAGAGATGTACAATTAAACAGTATAAGGTTATCATTGTGATGAGCTATTAGAGTCTAACATCACCATGGTGATTTTTAAAGTTGAACAACATATTGCAGTGGTGGATTTCTCAGAACTTTAGTACTTTCCCCACTGCTCTTAACATAATTAAGGCAACATAAACACATTCCTTTGCCCCTATATTTTTTCAAGTGGCCAGTTTTGGGTTGGATGCTTGTTAACCACCTTTATCTCCTTTCTCTTCCATCCCGTTTAGATTCAGTTGACCTCTTAGCCCCTGGTCGTTAAGTTTCTGTGTACCTTTGTTTCTATTTCTATTTTGTCATAGTTTATATAAAAGTGTTTTGATCTCATCTCCTTTCCCCAAGGCTTTCTTTAGGCTTTAGTTGTGCTTGGCATGTAAGGAGCTTCTCTACTTTAGTCTCTATATTGAAAAGTGATAGTGCTTTCTGTTTCCCAGTTACCAAATGTTTTTTTAATAATTCTTCAGCTATGGCTAGAAATTTAAATTAAAACTCGCATGGCTGCTTTGGACTGAATACTTTCTTTGAGAAAGCAGTAAGAGCTATTTTTGTGTATGAGCATATACAGCCTCTTGGTTCTTTTACATGTGTCCCCAAAGACAATGTAAAGGCAATTTAAATCTATTCCAAAAGAAGAAATAATAATATGCCTATACATCTAACATAATAGGTCCTGGTTTTCTGTGTTTAATATGTAATCTCATGTGCTTTGACCTTTTTCTCTCAGTGAGTAGACATCCTAAATTAGAGAGAAGCCACATTGTCTCAAAGTGGTTGTTTATTTTCCTATTCTTGAAGGGTTGATAATTTTTGCTTGCTTTTTATTTGTATGTGCCTTTAATAAGCAACGCTACATTCTACATTTCCCTCTGCCATTTTATGAGAATACTATTAAATAGAGAATTTACTAGAAGAAGACTCAATTGTTCAAATATCATAAGCATTTTACAATGAAGTCTGGCAACTGCCTCAAAAATGGTGCTACCACTTATTCTATATAGAATTGTCCAGTTCTTTACATTTTCATTATAAACTTTAAACTTTGTATGGAATGAGTTCAATGTACATTTTTTTCTTATATTTTGGGCATGATTTAAATATAGTAAAATAACCATGATTTCCTCTTTCACACGCATGTCAGGATCAGTATAACTCCCTGATCATGTTGGGGCAAGACCCTTTTAAGATCAGCTGGGCTGGGCGGAGCACTCTACTTTCATCTCCTTAAAAGACCTTTCACCTCTGGACAAGTCATCAGCACAAGTGACTTCTGGGATCCTTTTGCAACTCCTTCAAATGACATTGGTTCCTGTGTCATACCATGCCTGGCTTCTCCATAACTTCCTCTTCTGACCCTGGGTGCTGTTTGGGCCTCCATTGACATAAGTACCTTATGGCATACGCTCTGCTACAATGACCACCATCCCCTGGCACCTTTTACCTAGATGCTCTACCTGTTGAGTAGAAGGATGCCCCTGCCTTCTTCAAACCTTCTGCTGTTCCCCTCACCTAACTGTGCAGAATCCTATTAAATTCTAAGAAAAACTTAATTGATATTGATTGATTAAGTATCAGTTCTTGAAATGTAAGATATTTTCCTCAAATACAAATAGAGATGGAAATAGGGGTCTGTCCATCCATTCATTCACTAATTCATTTAACATAAGTTCATTGTGTACCAATTGGATCCAGACTTAACAACTATAAATATGTTTTTTTTCTAACTTTATAAGACTAATTTCCTCTAGGAGATATAGAAACATCAGTTATAAACAAACCAGAGAGAACTCTCCCAGAAAAAGAATAGGGCTATATAAATATTGAAAGGAGATAAATAACTTTAGTACTCTAGTATATTAAAAATAGCTTTATTTTAATTGCTTGTTTCACTTTACTATCATCTTATTCCCAAAATTGAAGTATATATATATATATATATATATATATATATATATATATTACCTATAATTATATACTAGGTAGAAATCTATATATGAAAGAGAAATATAAAAGTTGTACTTTTATAATAATTTTATATTTGAATGAGAACCAAACTTTACTTCAATAATTGCTTATCGATTTTAAACAAAAAAGCAATGCTTATTTTTATTCTAGAAAGCTCTTTACATTTGTTTGCCTTTTATATTTTAAATATACTGGAAACTAAATATTGCAGTAGAAATGGAGATATTTTGTACAAGTTATAATAAGGGAGAAAACACAAAACAGGAGAACAAAAGAAAACAAAATGCAACAAACACCGTGTTGTTTCCATGTTGATGCCTCTTTGTGAGTAAACAGAACATGTTGTTCAGGACTTTCCTTTGTGCTTTAACACTAAACCCTAAGGTCTTCAGAATTAAGATAGTAGCAGATTACTAATTGTATGCCTGGGTATCTCACTTTTCCTATTTTATGCTCTGCTAATAATCATGTCAATTCCTACCTCACAGGGTTGTTGTGGGGACCAAAATATGTGTGAAGATGTCTGTAAAACCATGAAGACCTTTAAAGTCTTAAGAATAGTTCATAGCAGTCTTTTTTTTTTTTATTAACAGAACAGCTGTTCAATGTAAATTTTATGCAGACATGGTAAATCTCTAATCATATCAGGACTGAAAGAAAAGAAAAATGCCAAGAGCCAAATGTATGTCTTGAATTAAAAAAAGAAAAAAAGAAAAGAAAAGAAAAGAAAAGTTAAATAAGACAAGATTTCTATGTTATATGGAACAATGCATGTGTGCCCAGAACATAAGTCAATGAGTTTGTCTTAGCAAAGCAGAAGATTGTTAGGTATAAGGAAAAGAAGCATCTAAACCAGAGGCCAAGTATGTTGACAGAGGTCAGAACAATATGTCAAACTAATAAAACAAGCCTGGGCTATGCAGAACAGAACCTGAGCCCTTTTCTGTAGAGCATTTCTAAGAAGGACAGCAACAAATTTGCATTGTTAATGGTACAAGGTTTTGTCTCTGCCTTTGTGACTCCAGGATGTGATGAAGTATGTCCCTGAGGAAAAATAAAGATAAAATTAGCCAATGATTTTGGGAGTCTGTAGTATTAATGGACTAGTTATTCTGTGCAAACATCTAGAGAAACCTGGATTTGTGCCTGTGCAGTGTGGGTGACTTTTCTTGTGCCAGATGCACTGCTGTGGACAATTTTGGCTTCATACAGAATGACCCCAATCCCAGCTGTGCTGGCAGACAAATTCTAGGAATTCAGTTAAGTCATTTTACATCCCAAACTACACGTATATGGTTAAGTGTGGAATATTAACCTGAACTTTCTAAATTAACGAAGGAGGCTCCGTCTTTCTCTTTAGATAAAAATAGATGCTGAATGCTCTGTTCAGAAGCATCAATTATCCCATCTTTTATAGTGTATAATGAAGAGGGAAAATGCTATGTTCTATTGCCATGCTAACTAGAAAGGGTGTTTCAATCAAGCAAGGGAACCATGTAAGTAAACACCTAGAGACACCACTGAAAAGAGTCCTGTTGCTTATCTGTGGTGGGTCAGCATGCTTTGCTCGTGATCAAGAAGAGAGATAGGATGTGAATTTTGGTGGTCTTCTTTTGAACCTCATACAATGATATGAAAAAAGAAATGTATTTTCTTTGATTTATCCTGAAAACTCAACTCGATCTTAAATAAACGTCTGGTCTTTCTTAAAACATTCAGTTGATTAAAGTTAAACCCTTCCCCCATCACTAGCTAATTATAATAATGGATATTCTTAGGATACTTGCTGCATACCAGGTGCTTTTCTTGCATTTTAAAATCTAATGTTCAGAAAGCCAGTGGGGTAAATGCTATTACTATCAACATTTAATGAACTGAAATCTAAGGTTAACTGCTTATAAAAGAAAACAGCACAGACTCAAAGCTATGCCTCTCAGTTTCCAAATTCTCACGAATCCGTGAAATGCTTCCAAACCACTCAAGTACTCAATGCATATAAACCCTAAAAATATTGAATATGGAGGTGGAAAGAGAGAGATTAGATTTGTAATTAGCAGTTCTGTTTTCCAGAATGAGCCTTATAATTTGAAGATCTCAAGGTGATAAAAATGTATATATTAGGTCAAATTCCAGAAGTAAACCACTGAGTCATCTGTGTTTATGTTTCTACCAGCGTAACTACTGAGTATACTGCCTGCATTCCCCACCTTGAGTCTATTACTCAGACACATCGTCTTCCTGGAAGTGCTCTCAAGACCTCCATTATCACTAATGAGAATTACTTACATGTGCCTTGTGAAGAGCTACCTGCTAATAGTCTACCTCTATTTCAGTAACTGACTCAGTTTTCACACTTTACAGTTTCACTAGATGCTTTGATGCCTCTTTGCAACATTACTGTGTCTTCTTTTTCTAAATTTCAGAGTGCGCTTTTTCACAGTATCACTAGTTATGAGCTAGCAAAACAGGGCCCAGTATATCTGAGCAGGAGCAACTCTCAGTAAATTAGGCAAATGCTACCAACTTATGGCAGTTGTGTTTTGGATATCATTTCCATGGATGCCCTGAACTGTTAATAAAACCATACAGCACTCTCATAACACAATAAGTATAGTCTTAATAATATTATTGTTATGTCTTGTAAGTAGAGATTTAAATCAGCAACTGATACATACTTAGCTTGTCCTGTTCAACTCCTTTTCCCACTGACTGTCAGAGCCTGAACTCCACCAGGTCCAATCAGAAGAGGGGAAAGTCAATATAATGCTATCCAGGATTTGTGCTAACAAGTTTGAAATTTATCTAGTATGAACAGGGTTTCAGAGAGAGAAAGGAAACCCAGAACTCCACGTCACATCCTTTCCTAACTTGTGAGCAACCAAGTATTTCCTGACACCCCATCCCTAGTTATGAGCCACTGCCTTCTGTGCTACAATGAGGAATTCTGCTTTATAAGAACACAGTATCACATATTTTGTTCACATTATACCTTATAAGTGTAGGCTCGCAACCTATCATCTGGTTTCCTCACCATTATTGTCTGGAAGCATGCAACTGTTAGGAACTAAGCCTTAAGATGAGTTCCCTAGAAAAACAACTTGACTACACAGGACGTGTCCAAGACATCCATGCACACTTGCATTCGAGCTTAAGCTAATTACCCTTAATCGTTGACTAGGGCACTAAAGTTACACTTATTTTATTCCTCCCACAAATCCTCAGGCCCTGAACAATACACTTCAGAGGAAAATATGTGAATTCCAGAAATATTGCAAAGCTGTTTAAATGTCTCTAATTCAAATTGTGCAGCAAAATGGCTCTATCTCCTAATGATGTTTTGTGGGAGTCTGAAGTTTCACTTCCACTGGAATGGTGTCAAGTGTGACTAAACACAATATTCAGTTTTCTGTGCACAATATTTTCATAAAACCCCATATGGTTTACAGCATGACTCATTAGACTCCAGTAAAATAGTCAAATGTTCTTTTATAAAGTGCTATCTACGTGAAACTCTCTTATTTGATATTAACATTTATTTTTAATATTAATTTTTAAATTAGTTTATTAGTTCTTTGAGATTTTCATATTATGTCTTTGGATCATATTTATTCTCCTCTCAACTCCTCCCAGATCGACTTCTGTTTCTGTACTTACCCCAACTTTGTGTCTCAATAAATAAATCAAGACCAATTTGTGTTACCCACATATTTGCAGATATGACCACTGGAGCATGGTCAACTTACCAGGAGATATTGACTTTCTCTCTCTCTGCAGCTGTCAATTGTCTGCAACCTCTTGGTTTGGGATGGAGCATCTCACCAAATTCTTTTTTTTTTGTGGCATGATTAGGCCTGGCTTGAGCATAAACCAGTACTGCGCATGCTGTTACAACTACGGCAACTTACACGTAGAAATGGAGGGATCTGGGATCATTGTGAGAAATGATCCCACAATGCACTACCACCGTGCACTTTTTACACCACTCCTTCCACAATGATCCCTGACCCCTTCATTTCTGATAACCACACTGTCATCTACAGGAATACAACCTGTGCATCCAAAAAACATGGGTGTTCTGATCACAAGAAGTAACCCATGGAATCATGGTTATTAATATCTACTGAGGAATCCAATAGATCCTTAGTGAATATTTTGAAAATTTAAAAGCAGACCTTCTGTTTTCAGGTGGCAGCAAACCTGAGCCCTTATACAGTTAGGTAAATGCTGTGACGCTGAGTTGCACCAGCTATTAGCTTTCTCATTGTTCTGACAAATGCATGTTATAGAAGGACTTGCTTTGACCCATAGTTTGAAGGTGTATTATACAATAGCAGGGAAGTTATGGAGTTTTGAGCATGAGATATCTGGCCATGTTTTCTCCATGGCTAGGAAGCACAGGGAGAAACACATTGATGCTCAGCTTCCTTTCTCCTTTGTATTCATTCCTGGAAACCCAGAACAGGTGGAGGTGCCTCCCACAGTTATGGTTGGTCTTCTTACCTTATTTAATGTACTCTGGAGTCCCCCAGACAGACGTTCCCAAAGATTAGTCTCCCATGTAATTCTACTTTCTGTCAAATTGACAATATTAGCCATCCTTTCAAACCCTTAAATAAGAAATTTGTTTGTTTGTTTGTTTGTTTGTTTATGGCATTAGTCTCACTACATATCTCAGTCTGGCCTCAAAATTGTGATCCTAAGTCCTGGGATTACAGGCATGCCCTGCTATGGCAAGCTAAAAAAATGATCTTTTTGAACATTTTCCATATATTCAAATCATAACCTAGCAGGTCTAGTTAACCGACCCTTATTTCCCATTTAAAAATGGAAGAAAATCTTGCTTTTTCGAGTTTCTGTACATTGGATGACATACCTATTTTATTTATTATTTATGAATACACAAACACAGAACCTAAGTAAAAGGGGAAAAGAAAGACAAAATGGTCTTGCACTGTCAGAATAAGCTGATTTGTCTTATTCACAGTTCTGGACATTAGAGTCAAAACCTGAAGTGCCAGCAGGGTCACTCTCTCTACAACCTCTCTGAGTAGTAATGTTGGTGTTAAAACTTACAAGAATAATTTCACTTGCATTTGCTTTGTACTGATTTTGTAACTTTTAATTTCAGTAATGTTCCTTAATAGTATGCCATTTCATGAAATAACAAGAACTGTTACCAGGAAAGTTTACCTGAATTTACAATGACCAATTTTAAAAGATTAATGTCAAACAAAATGACCTTGACTATCAGTTATATTCTTCCTCAAATAATTACCACCAATATATTTGTGAGAGCAGGTAAGTAGGGCTGAGTGTGGTGTACAATGTAATTCCAGCATTTCAGAGGCTAGGGCAGGAGGACTGAAAATTTGAGGTCAGTTTAGGTTATATAATGAGGATCTTTGGTTAAAAAAAAAAGAAAGCAATAAACAACAAAAACAAATAAAACAAACTGAACTGAAAGGTAAAAAAACTTGCTCACTAAAGAAATAAATGTATTGTCTCATGTAAAAATTCTACAAGATGAGTCTTACTTTATGAATAGCATGACACAGGACATATTGGGGTTCTCTAAAGAAACAAAAGTAATGAGGTGTGTGTGTGTGTGTGTGTGTGTGTGTGTGTGTGTGTGTGTGTGTACACTCACAGAGGCATTAAAATAATAATAGCACCAAGAATCACATCAATGAGATGAGAACCTGGTAGTTCCTCTGACCTTGAGGCTGAGTCCCTTAGCATCTAAAACAGTCTCACAACGGCTGCCCCTTACTGGTGAAGAGGCAGACAGCCAGTAGTTGCTCATTCTACAAGGCTGTGTGCCTCCATTGCCCCAATCTGGCCCTCGGAGACTGAAAGTTTCCATGGTCCAGAACAAAAGCTTGAAAACTCTGCTTGTGATGGCAGTGAAGGAAGCAGCAACAGCAGCAGCAACAGAGCAGATTAACTGCAGCACAGTGGAAGATGAGCTTTCCTCTGCCACATCCGTTTTGTCCATGCTGGTACCAGAAGGTACTGCCCACATCCAGGAAAGCTCTTCTCACAGCAATCAAGGCAATCAAGATACTGCTTCCGATGAGGGTCCTACTCAGGCAATTCTAATTTGGGGCAAGTTGACATCAAAACCAAGTATAATACAGGAGTTGAACTAAATCTTCTGGACTCAATCTCTCTATGCATATCTCTTAGATTTCATATCTGTTACCTTTGTTGACAATAGCTTCATGCTGAGCCATATTATCTTCACATCTCACCACTTCTTCCCCCTTCAATCATCCTCTGATTTATGTCTGCTTGGGGGCTGAGTTTACTCTTGGCTACTGTGTTCAGTGATGGGTTTACTCATTCCCTGACAATGTACTAAATGCCTGGTAATTAGGAAGACATGATTTTCTTTTCACAATCTCCAGAGTACAAGGATACAAGGGGACACTGAACAACCACACGGTGTATATCAATAACATTTAGGAACAATCTTGCTGATTACTGATTGGATGGCTATTTTAACTGTTCAGTTCTCTCACAGTGGGGATAGTTATAATCAAGTAACAACACTTCATCCCAGTAGCCATTGGTTTAGAAGTATTCATGGCCTGTGGGATGGATAGGAATATGGGATGGATAGGAATAACCTCTGGGGATTCTGTTTAGTGCCTGTAGCAGACTTGACATTGGAGATCCCCTTTCATGAGGTTTGGGCCATGAGCTAGAATGGATGCATTTCTTTTTTAATTGAAAAATAGATTTCTCTCCTGTATAATAATTTCCAGCCAGTTTCTCCTCCTTCCAGTCCCCACAATTCTGTCAGCTCCCTTTTCTCCAGATACACTCCTCCTCCATTTCATTTCAAACAAACAAACAAAAAAACCCAAAAAACAAAAACAAATCAGGCTTCCTTCTAAGAGACTACAACCAAACACAATAAGACAAGACAAAAGCCATCCTATTGAGGCTGGGCAAGGCAACCAAATAGGAGGAAAGGAGTTATTGTTAAGGGTCACACAAAACACTAAGCTAACAGCCATAACATATACACAGAGACCTGGTCCAGACCCTTACAGACCCTGTGCTTGCTGCTTTAGTTGTAATTAACTCAGTGGGCTATGCTCTTCTGTTGTCCTCTATCGCTTTAACTCCTAGTCTTTCCACCCCTGTTCCACAGGATTCCCTGGGCTTTGAGGGGAGAGATCAGCAATGCCCTCACTTGATTCTTATAACCTGTCCCTGCACTTTCCTCACAAGCGGTCAGAACCTTTAAAAAACTTCTGTAAAACCTGCTAGAGGTGTAGTTTGTCTATGCACTTGGAAACTGGGCTCAGTTAATATTCAACTAAAGACAATATTATAGTCAACCTTGATCCAACGTACCCCCTAAGACCTTGATGGAACACATTGTGTTTTAAATTAGGCCTCATCAGAGTTCCATACTGACATGGTTATCATAAAAAATGAAAAGAATTAAAGCAAAAATTGTAGAACTGCGTGCAGATAGTTGTAAGTCCAGTTTGTAACACAATTGGGACTAGAAACTGTTCTCTTCAGCTTTCAGGATAGATAAATATCTCTTTTAAAGGCACTGGCTCATCTATCCCTGAATAGACACTTGAGGTATTCTTGAAATAGAGTGTTTGGTAATTCCATCTAACTTAGATCCCATTTATTGAGATCCACCATTCACTAGATGTATTTTTATGCTTTTATTATTATCCAAACAAAACAAGGCAGTCCATTTTCTTTCATATCTTTAGTGAGTTTCTACTTTGACTACACAACAGAGGTCAAAACAAATGGAAGCAACTGTATTCTGGATAATAAGACTATGCTCTCTTTTGACTTTTTGAGGCTAGGTACATTATAGCCATTACATTATATAACATTATAGCCACTCCTATTAGCACACACACACACACACACACACACACACACACACACACACACACACATCTTTTACCTGTTCCATTAAGTCAGTCTGTTTATAGCTTGCATAGACAAAAACATTTGTAAACAAAAATATATGCCACCAGGACTGTATGTTGTCTCTCAATTGCCTCCAAATCTAACTCAAGACACAAACACTCAGTACATTGTGATAATTTTATTTTCATGTAAGTCAGGAAACTCTACTAACTTGTCAGAGCTGACAGTAACTAAGCAGATTAAACTCTAGTGGGCCAAATTTGGAACATGTTGTCTCCCTAAACCTCACCTTTTAAGTCACCTTCCAATCCATGACTCTGCAGGATAATTTTCAAAATAAACAATAACTAATTTCATTCTATTTTACTTTCATACTATTCATCTATAGTACTTCATACATTAGGATAAATTGTTTTACATACTGTAACATTTTCAATCCTAACCTGGAGACACACGCCTTACCGTATTTATTCTGTCAGTAATCAGATGAGGGTTTGCAGAGGTTCATTCACTCATCAGTGCCTCAATGGCTTACAAAGAAGGACATGCAAATTTTCTCTAAGTTGGTCTGAAATATACAAACTTAGAATTCAGAATTCACAGTGCCCTATGTGATAAAAATTCTTTTAAGATACTGTTGTTCTAAATGAGATTTGCTCAAATTCTTAATTTTTGACCTGGAGATTGAGGAACTCTGTGTCTTGAGATGCAAATAATTAAATAAACAACTCATACATAGGCAAGTTACATACTGTAAGTTGTTGAAATTTCTCCCCATAAGTACCTTTACAAATTAAGACTCACTAGTAAGTGTAACTGGATTGTTCTGATATGACAAATGTTCTCATAAAGAATTCTCACTCTTCCACAGAAATTTATTTCACTGAACTTTTACAACCCCCAATACTGTTTTTATCTTGAGTATTTATCCCACTCTTGGCAAGAGTATCTTAAATCCCCAATGATTCAATATTTTTATATAGACAATTTAAATATGGCAACAGAAGCCCTTTTAAATATTTTTATATTGAAGTAAGATACTCAAAATTGTGCTTACAATAGTAGCTAAATGGAAAATGATATTTTAAACTGGCAAATCCTCAATATTTATTCAAATAGTTGTTGAAGCATTTAGTTAAAATCCATGATTAGTTTTGAGAAGTTTATTGACAGCATTAACAAAATATTTACGATCTAGCTTACTCTGGAGATTTCAAATGTTGATCAATTTGATCTTAAATATTGAAATAAAATTGTGTACCATCATCATGTTCTAAGGTTAAAAGTGTCTATAGTCTACAATACTTTAATAAAAATACTGAAGACAGTGATTTTGTATTTTATTCAAATTTCTGCTGTGAGGTGTGTCAAGAATGTAATCATATCTGCTTGAAATCTCAGAGAGTGACCTGATTTTAGAAAATATTTGTACATATATTGAAGCCAAAATTACTTCATACGGGATTAAGGTACACTCTAATTTGGTGAGCCCATCTATGAAAATGGGAGCACACCCAGAGAAGACCCAACATACTGGAGCTATAGCCAAAACCACCAAGAATTGGTGGAGACATGAGAAACGGGGAAGAAGAAAGCACAGATTCTACCCAGCTTTGAAAAAGAGATTGTCCTGGCAGCTCCCTGATTGCAGTCTTATGGCTTTCTAGCCTGTAAACTTCTATTTTAAGCTACACGGCCACAGTCATTTGTTATGGCAAACCTTGAAAAGACATCTTTGTATCTCTCTCTTCTCTCTCTCTCTCTCTCTCTCTCTCTCTCTCCCCATCTGATAATGGGCACCAGCCCTACTTAGGCATGTAAGAGAATGAAAGTGATATCTGTACATAATGAGGAAGTATACACACAATCCTCATATAACTTCCTTCCCTCTGCACTCAGTCTGGCTGGGTGCTGTCTCATCTTTCTGCTCTTCTACATTTCTAGAAGGGTTGAGATTGTATGTCGCTGTTAGAAAAGAAAAAAACAAACTCAAAGGTCAGACAGCCAAGTTCATTTTTTTACTGAGTATGTATCACTTTCGCAGAACTGTAAAGTTAAAGGTCATTAAGACAAACCACTGTAAGTTGAGAGCTGTCTGTAAATGGATGTATCAATTCTTCATTGGTCATTTATAACTTTAAGGAAAGATTTGTTCATGAAGCACTTTCATTGTTTAGGGATCTGATGAGGCTTTAACATCATTGGTGTGAATGTACCATTTTCTTCTTAAAGTGAAATACATTTCAAACAAAGAAAACAAGGAAGGCAATTTACAGTAAACAAGTGCTAAGTAGCCACAGATGCTCCAACATCTGGATTTGTAAAATCTCAACATTTACCATATTGACTGCCTAACCTAGTTGAGTGTATTAACACAGAGAAAGCAAAGGTGGGGTATTTTCAAAGGCAATGGTATAAATTATATTATTAATTAATGAATGAATTAGCCAAGAAAAAATAGTCCTCTGTTTTGAATTTGGCTTTAGCTGCAGTTTTCTCATGAGGGAACAGGTCCTTGTCTCACATATTCAAATCTCCTTGTGTTTGAGGTGGCTATGTTGACATTTATTCAGAAGGTATTATCTCTCATGAGCCAGCAGCTAAGCAACAGGTCTTTGGTCTGAGCTGGAGAGAATCAGGTATTAGAATATGTACAGTTGCTGACCACAGGCTCCACCTGGCCTCCATGCTCTGCCAAGCTTACAGTAGCCAACAAAGTAAGTTACACCCATAATAGGACTCATAATTATGTGAATTAAATCAATATTTTTGTCATGCTGTACCTTGCTTTTCCTACACATAAAAACTCCCTCTTGTAGAGAGTTTAAAAATAATACATTCCATTCTATTGTTTCTTATTCTAATATTTTAACAATTTGATTTAAACATCTTCAGAAGCCCTTCATTCAAAAGGATCTCATTATTTATTCACATATATGAGCTATATGTCTTATGATATAAGACAGGTCACCTTATGATATAAGACAACTCTTGTGTTATAAGCCCTAGGTTACCTCACACATTCCGCTGTGTGCTGGGAAGTTAACAAGGGTCTAAATAAAGAAGGGAAACTAATTGAGTTGATAGTGCTTCAACATGGGGCAGTAATGATAACAGAACCTAAAAGAGGAAAAAAAAATCTATACACACCTGGAATTGAGAGGGAAGAATTGAGAAGGAAGACAGGGAAGCAAGGAAGATGTCAGATGAGGTCCCAGAAACAATGGGTATGGAGGCTTATTTTGAACATTGTAGAGCTAAATGACTGGAAAAAAGAGGATGAAGGAGGGGGTAGGTAGAGGAGGAGAAGAAGAAGAAGAGGAAGAAGAGGGAGTAAAAGAAGACAATGATGACGACAATAAGATAGTTTTTCTAAGGATCAAGGAGATAGTGGTCATGGTTTAAATAACAACTTTAGATGCTGTAGGAGTCACTGGATAGATATATCCCTGCTAAAACCCTCTATCATCTTACAGGATTATACTTGTAGCTATTAAACATTAAATATTAAAATTAATCAAACTACCACTGTGACCAGGAAACACACATTTGATTTGCATGTTCTGTTGTGTCTGTCGCTCTTCACTTATGCTGGTGGAGACTGAAGGTGGCTTCAGACAACCTGGAAACTAATAGTTGTGGATACGTTCCAATAAAACATCAGGTGAAAATACCCACAGACACAGACATTTACCAGTTTAGAAGAGCACCAGCAAAGTAGTAGAAGAAAATTACTGGGGGAAACAGTGAAGGCTAGATAAACTCTTATCTGAAACTATCCATTAGGTCTTGTCTACCTGCAGAAACTCTGCAGACTAGATTAATAATCCCTGTTTGACAAGAACAAATGTTACATGTGAGAAGTGATGAAATATATGTGTGTGTGAGCTTATTATATTATAATGTGTTTATTTCACCTCAGATAAAATATTTAAACCTTGAAAAATAAAAACTTTGTACTCACAGTAATTCTAATGACTGTATTGTTTACTTTAAACAACATAAAAATCTTACTAACCTTGAGGGCATGACATATGTTTTAGTAACATGTTTAACTGATCCCAGAAAAGAGAATTGTGCTTGGTTGGCTGTATTCAATTAATATTGGGTAATATTTTCTTCTTTCTAACAGTTGAAACATTAGGCTCCACAGAGTGCAAAACATTTGACAATGTCGCATTCACATTTTACAAATCAGATCAAAAATCTGTGTGTGTGTGTGTGTGTGTGTGTACATGTATGTGTGTTTTGTATGCATGTGCATGTGTGTGGATTTATGTGTATGCACCAGTATAGTACAGGTAATCACAGATTCTGGGTTCATAATTGCCTTGGTCATATCATATCCAGAAGACAACCCTCCTTCCTATCCTCAACCTCTTACATCCTGCCACCTGATACTCTACGATGTAACTCTGGGCCTTGGAGTGGGTAACATAAATGTTCTGAGAGCTGTTTCTGGTCTAACATGCAGTTTCTTGCAGTATGATCTTCTAGTTCATGTTTCTCAAAATGTGTTTGTTGGCCAGAAACATAAGCAACCACTCAGACCCTACTAAATGCAAGGCCAGCAATTTGGAATTTTGCTGCTTCCCACAAATTGAGAGCCACTTCTCAGGGGTAAGCAAGGCTCATCAATAACATCTGTGGAGGAGCAAGTACTACAAATACTTACATAAACAACTTTGGGGACAACCTAGCTTGCATAGTAAAATGTTTGAATATGTCAACTTGTCCATAGAATGAATGATAAATATATTATGGTTGGATATGCTGAACCTTGTAAAAATAAACTGGGGCATAGCACTACTGAGCACAATGTAGCTATAGTAATAGGAAGATTTACACAATCATCCTCAGAATCTTTTCTGATTTTCTTAGGCACTTGCTATGAATTATTGGGTCACATGGATTTTTCTCAGTAGTTGCGAGTTTGGATTCTGTCATAACACATTATTTATATTTCAAAAATGTTTAGAATTTAGATTTTTGGCTTGATTAAGGAATAGATTTGTCCTTTGGCATGGCTCCATTAATTCTGTAGAACCAACAACATAATTATAATAATGTCTATGCCACACCACCTGTTATACTTCTGTGTGGCTCAGTAAATTAGTCATGGTTTAGGAAAGTTTCAACTTTTTTTTGATATGTTGTTGAATTACTATTTCAACAAAATTTACTTGAATTAGAAGAAAATTCCACTGAATATTTCTTACTTTTTTTTCCCTTGTTCCGGTCAACCCTGCTCGCTCTGCTCGACCCCGCTCGCTCCGGCCAGCCCCACTTGCTCCCGGCCGCCCCCTTACGGCCCCCGCTTGTTCCAGCCAGCCCCGCTCGCTCCGATCGGCTCCGCTTGCTCCGGTTTGGCCCCACTCATTCCGGCCGTCCCTGTTCGGCTCTGCTCGCTCCGGACAGCCTGGCTTGCTCCAGTTGGTCTCTCCGGTCCAAGGATTCATTTCTTATTATTCTTCATAAGTACGCTGTAGCTGACTTCAGACGCACCAGAGGAGGGTGTCAGATCTTTTTACGGGTGATTGTAAGCCACCATGTGGTTGCTGGGATTTGAACTCATCACCTTCGGAAGAGCAGTCGGGTTCTCTAACCCGCTGAGCCATCTCACCAGCCCCTATTTCTTACATTTAATAAACTCTAAAACCCAAAGCTGTGAGATTCTATTCAGATACTAGAAAACTGTTATTTTCGTCTTATGTATTTTGCCCTGCATGTATGTCTGAGCAACATTTGTGTGCCTTGTCCACACATAGGCCAGAAGGAATCATCAGATCCCCTGAAATTGCAGTGATAGATGGTTGTAAGTCACTAGGTGGATGTTAAGAATGGGTTATGGATCTCATTGGTTCTCTGGAAAAGAAACAAGCACTCTTAATCACAAAGCCATCTCTGCAGGCCTCTCTAGATTGAATTATAACTTAGTATTAGTCAGACATTTAATTGAAAAGATGCATTTGAATTGAGTTACTCATTGTCTATGATTATGAGAAAGGATGATGTCATTGCTTATCATAAATATATTTAGCTGTGCTATTGTTTGACAGTTTATACATGTGATGAGTTGTCATGTTTCAAACCACACTACACACTCTCACCATCCGCTATCCCAGTCGTACACTCTCATAGTTTCATATTTTGTGTGCGTACAACTCACGGAGTTTATTTAGAGTTGCTTCCATAGACATATGTGGAAGGATATTTACTGTTATGTAAACAACATATCAGTGGCTAACCACTGAAGACATTGATACCTGTTATCCAGGGGAATGAGAAATTGTAAATATTTTTTTGGAAAATATCTAAAACTCATGTAGCAAAAAATGCACTTACTAATTCTAAATATAACTACTTTGCTTTTCTTTGCATAAGATACATAGTTTGGCAATCTACTTTCTCATTTATGGTGAACAGAATCTATCTACTCTTGACTCCCTAAGCTGTCATTGGACTGCAGTAAAATAATGACACTCTGTGACACATTTTACAAATAACATGGAAAAAATCTATAAAATTGCAATAAATTTGTATGTCTCAAACGGCCAAGTCTTCCGAACAAGTTTTGAAGTGTTTTAATATATTTAAATGTAACTTCAATTCAGCTAAGTGAAAAAATGCCTAGGAATTTCATATATTTATTGTTTTTAATAGCTGAGTAGTACTCCATTGTGTAAATATACCAAATACTTTGTATCCATTCCTCTGTTGAGGGACATCTGGGTTCTTTCCAGTTTCTGGCTATTATGAATAAGGCTGCTATGAACATAGTGGAACATGTGTCCTTATTACCAGATGGAATATCTTCTGGATATATGCCCAGTAGAGGTATTGCAGGATCTTCCGGTAGTACTATAAATTCCTAGGCAAATGGATGGATCTGAAGGCCATCATCCTGAGTGAAGTAACCTAATCACAAAAGAACTCACCTAACATGTACTCACTGATATGTGGATATTAGCCCAGAAACCTAGACTACCCAAGATACAATTTACTAAACACATGAAACTCAGGAAGAAGGAAGATCAAAATGTGGACACGTCACCCCTTCCTAGAATTAAGAACAAAGCACACATTGAAAGAGTTACAGAGATCATGTATGAAGCTGAATCCAAAGGATGGACCCAACGACTGTGGCTGCCAGGGATCCATCCCACAATCAGCCACCAAACATAGACACTATAGCATATGCCAGCAAGATAGTGCTGAAAGGGCCCGGATATAGCTGTCTCGTGGGAGACTATACCAATGCCTGGCAAACATGGAGGTGGAAGCTCACAGTCAGCTATTAGATAGAACACAGGGTTCCCAAGGAAGGAGCTAGAGAAAGTACCCAAGGAGCTGAAGGGGTCTTCAACCCCATAGGTGGAAGAATAACATGAACTAACTAGTACCCCCTGAGCTCATGTCTCTAGCTGCATATATAGAAGAGGATGGCCTAGTTGGCCATCATTGGGAAGAGAGGCCCCTTGGTTATGTAGACTTTATATGCCCCAGTACAGGGGAACGCCAGGGCCAAGATGTCGGAGCGGGTGGGTAGGGAAGCAGGGCCGGGAGGTGGGAGGGTATAGGGAACTTTCTGGATAACACTTGAAATGTAAATGAAGAAAATATCTAATAAAAGTTGGAAAAAATGCTTGCAGTTAAACTCTTTACCAGTAGGTGGCGAAAATAGTTTAATATTTATTTCCATCATTTAACTTATTGAAGAAATATATGTATCAAAATATTTTCTAAAGAAAAGAAAAGAAGAGGAGAGGAGAGGAGAGGAGAGGAGAGGAGAGGAGAGGAGAGAAGAGAAGAGAAGAGAAGAGAAGAGAAGAGAAGAGAAGAGAAGAGAAGAGAAGAGGGAAGGGGAGAAAATAAAGGGAAGGGAAAGGAAGAGAAGGAAAGGAAAGAAAAGGAAAAGAAAAAAATATCCGGGTCCAACCACGACCGCTGCAAAAAAAATAACAAAACAATGTGAATATAATCAGTCTTTGTTTCCTATTTTATAGTGCCACTTAAGACAGTTCGACTGGTTGGCGGTAGTGGAGCCCATGAGGGCCGAGTGGAGATCCTCCACCAAGGCCAGTGGGGCACAATCTGTGATGATCGCTGGGATATACGGGCTGGACACGTTGTCTGCCGGAGTCTAGGATACCAAGACGTTCTAGCTGTGTACAAGAGAGCTCACTTTGGACAAGGTAATCTGAACTCCAGTTGTTTCTTTAAAAATCGAAGTAGGCAGTATTTTAAACACTTTGCTTTGAGAACTTCCTTCATGAGCACCGCATGTGCATCACACTGTCTCTCCTCTCTCTTTCCTCTAACTCCTCCTGTTTATCTTCCAAATTCTTGAAAGCAGGCAATTTTTAACCATTTGGAAATCAAGTAGATACAGAAGCATGTAGTGAGAGTGGGAGTGCAGGGAGGGGGAGGAATTCAGCCTAAAAGTTTTGAATCATTCTATCCTAGAAAGTAGATATATAAAGAAAATACTATTTGCTGCCTGATAACACATATTTAAGTTTCACTTCAGCTCCTTTGGTTTATCGACAAATCAAGCGGTGCCGTTGATCAGGAAGATAATGAGGAATAAGGATGAAAGAGTCATCGATAAAACATCAATGACTTTGTCCTCAGTGGATAAAGTTGCAGAAGTGTTTCTGGAGACATCAGTTCAACATTTATGTTGAGCTCCAATCTGTCCTTGGAGGGCTAAGAGAAGGGCCCCCGACTTGTGTGAGTCCCATAGGAGTGAGGCTTGTTATTTCTGTCATTCAGATTGGAAAACTTGGGATGATTCTTTGGCTACATATACTTTAATATATCTCACCTGGATAGCAGCAACCAGTTGTATGCCTGTGCTAAAGGATTAGGGAAAGAATTTGCATTGGTAAATAGATTTAAATGTATGCTGTGAAATGTTCACTGTCAGTTGTTTCTTCTACATCAGCACCTTATATCAGCTGCTGTGTGTAATTAAAGATCTACAAAGCCTTTGATTCTGGATGACAAGAGATTAGGAGAGAATATGCATGCTTGTATATTTTTCTATGATTTCTGTTTATTCCAGTCTTCAAATCTGATAATCAGTTTCTCTGAAACTGAAGTTGACAAAAATATAAGTTCTAGTCTCCATGATTTTATAACTTTATTATTCTAAATGCACATGGTCAATCAGAAAAAAATGGAGAAGAAGCTGTATTGAAATTATTCACTTTATCTCATCTAAAATTTTAGTATGGGACATATGTCAAATTATCATCTCTGAATACTAGAATAAAATCAGATGTTTTATATCCCTATAAGGGGTATGACTGATAGATATGCCATCACAATTTATTGATAACTATGAACTTGACTTTATGCTAAACACACATATTAATAATACTGACAACCACAATTACATCTGTTCCTGAAATGAACTCCATAAAAGGAAAGAAAAGATGGATCTGAGCAGAAATGACAGATTCTAAGTCTTCAAATGCATGCTCTAATGTGGTGACAAAAGAATAAACAATTATCAAAAGTGTCTTGATGTGCAGAGTTTGTGCACACAAACTCAGTCACTGATCTATTTTCGTTTAACTTAAGCTGTGTACATATGAATTGAAGAAAAAAGGAAATTGAAAAATCCTTTATTTAACATATTTATATATACAACGGATTGACGTGGATACAAACTTCTCATCCCTACCACATCTTTATCTTTTATTGTCCCTCAATATTTGTGAGTTTACCTAGTATGGAGTTCCAATCCTATACTGAGAGCAGTAGAGATGCTGAGGCAGGAGGATAATGAAGTCAAGGCCAGGCAAAGCTACCTAACAAGACCAGTCAAACAAATAAAACAAACAGAAAAAACAGCAACCTTATGTGCAGATGTTAACCATCCTCTTGCCTTTATACTTACTTTTTAAAGTGAAATCTTTCATTTCATCAATAGGTTATTTTTTTTGTCAGAGAAGAGTTAAAACAACATACCTCTGAGTCCAGGGAGTGGTGGTTTTCTCTACAACATATAGAAACTGACAGTGCCAATCGAGAGGGATGTGCTCACAAGCAGTACACAGTCGATAATTAGAAGTGCTCTTGCTTGAAAGTAGAGGCAGACTGACATCACAAAATGACATCAGTGGTCCCCCTTGATTCACAAAAGGAAATGTGACCTTTTGTTGTAAGAATGTGTGAAAATAAATCTCAGATCACACAGCGTACTGTCAGCCCAAGTCTTTCTTCAGTTCTCCAGGCCATACTACAAACCCACTGAAGAATGATTAGGAAAAATTTAAATAATGAAGTACAATGAGCTGGGATGGACAGACACACAGAACCAAGATGATTAGTTCTGAAGAGAACACATTTTAAAATATTAAGTGTCGTGGTCTACATATCAAGGAATATTAGATGAAGTAGGCTTGTCCTACTAGCTGCTTTTGGATTAGACACAGTGAACAACTGTTTTTGTGAGATATTTGGACTCTGTTCTATTGCACAGTTAGAAGACCTCTCCACATTTAGTTTATAGTTCCACCCAAGGGATGGGGAAAAGGGCAACTCTGAAAGTTGAATAGAGACAGAAAGGAAACCTAAGGATAGGAATGAATGATAGAGAGGAAAAGACAGACACACATATGAGTTTTAATTATTTATTATTTGCTTGGGAAAAGAAAAGGAATCCAGATAATTTTATATTGTCAACAACTACCAAAATTGGAAAAAAAAAAAAAAGAAAAATGTTGAAATTCATCCACTTTGTATAATCCCCATTTCAGACAGAATGTAGTGTTCTGGTTATGGTTTTCTCCATCCCCATACTTTTTCTTCTCTTTTCTTTTTTTCCTGGTTTCAAAATAGCAAACCTGGCTTACCAGAGATAATCCTTGTTAGCTTTAAGAACAATTAGTTTTGCAGCTGCAAGCAAAATGATTTATTGGAATAAAGCTTAAAGCATGCTCCTCTAAATAGGTTCTTTTATTTGCACGTGCTGTTTGCAAAAAGTGGAATGGTCTTTCCTTTCCTGAGAAGACAAAACCAGTGAGTTTCAGACTGCGCAGAGAGTCATCTGGTGTTTGTCACTGTGGGAGAGAAACCTGCTCTTTATTCAGGTTTCAACCCTGGCTTCAGTGTCCACTCTGCAGCAAACAAGGATGGACTTTATGGTGTTATTGCCTGGCCTGGAATCTGCTTAAGAAAGCTGGAGTGGGTGGGTTG
Organism: Mus minutoides; assembly: GCA_902729485.2. Taxonomy (NCBI): domain Eukaryota; kingdom Metazoa; phylum Chordata; class Mammalia; order Rodentia; family Muridae; genus Mus; species Mus minutoides. The sequence goes on along the minus strand of LR750883.1, from coordinate 83,812 downwards.
GGGAGCAGGGCAGGGGGAGGGTATAGAGGGCTGTGGGGATAGCATTTGAAATGTAAATCGAGAAAATATCTAATAAAAAAAAAAGGAAAGAAAGAAAGGTAATACTGAAACCAAAGAGCTATTTAACTTCCCCTAAGTTAGGGGTGCTGGACTCCAAACTGTAGAACAGGAACAAGAAAATTCTCCTCATAGTACTGTCTCCTGCTCATCCTTAGCTGTCTATGCTTTGCTTTGATATTAAATGCTATCTAACTCTCCATAATTAATTTTTCAGGGAAACTTTCAAAAGAAAAATACAAAAAGAGAGAGATGGCAACCAAAATTTAACTCTGCATCTTTGACCTTTTTTTTAGTGAATGGCTATGAAAATAATCCCAAAGATAAATAAGGTGCAACACAATTGTTAAGCTTGTTGCTCTGCATGGAAGGCTTGTAAATGTAGGGCTGGAGCCACAGCCCTTTCGGGATAACACTTCCCCAGTCACTATCCTCTGTTTTCCCTAAAAGCTATTAACTTCAAGGGAAATAATTGTATATATGTATGGATAAACAGGAGTGGCAAAAGATAATACGTAGGAAAATAGGTAGGTAGGCAACAGATATATAGATAGGCAATTGGTTGATAACTATAGCTAGGTCGATTGAGTAATAATTTGGTCAGAGCACATATCTACTGAATTGCACACAATTTATATGCATTGCCAATGAGTAAAAAAGTACATCAGTGACAAACCCTGCTGTGACCACAACAACAGCAGAATTCTTGGAATTACTTTAGTATCTAAAGAAACAAAACCAAATATAATTTTTTTAATCTTTTAGGTTTGCTAGAAGATCAAATTTTATGAATTCTATGCTACCTTTAAATTAATTTTTAAAGGCAAAAAAAAAACAATTTGGAATAAGCTGGAAGTTACGTATTAGATAAAATTTCCCCTTAGGCTCAATAATTCTGAATATATTAATGTAAAAATAAAACAAATATGTATAAATGATTTTCCTACCTCTATTTAGCTTCTGTGTAGTGAGTAAATATTACTGGGGTTGGTGTCTTTATGTTCTCACTTGGCTTTTTGCTGCTATTGTGTGGCAGCAATTTGTTCTGTAAATCTCAGTTTGTTTTTAGCTCTGAAATGGAGGTATTGCCTTTATTTTTTAAAGGTTAGAGTGGCATTTCTCAACCTTTTTAATACTGAGTCCCTTTAATACAATTCCTCATGGTGTGGTGAATCCCAACCATAAAATTTTTCTCATTGCTACGTCATAACTGTAATTTTGTTACTGATGTGAATCATAATATAAATACCTGTGTCTTCAGATGGTCTTAGGCAATCCCTGTGAAGGGGTCATTGACAGTCCCCAAGGGAGCTGAGAACCACAGGTTGTGAACTAGTGGCTTGGAGAGTAAACAGAATTATATGGAAGAATAGCTAGTAAAGCATCTTCAAGCACTCAAAACATTCCCATGGTTACTGTATCCTTTTCAACTAGTAAAGGCAATAGCTGTTGAAGGTATCTTATATTTTATCACCTATATCTGTCCTAAGTATAATGCCTAGAATAATAATCAGAAGTTGTGGGTGCACATCTAAATAACAGATTAAAAATAGCAGAGTTTTCTGCTATTACATTGGTGACATCAAGTGTTTCACCTACCTAGAACAGAAGCCCTCAAGTAAAAGCCATTCTAAAAGAGTATGGATTTGGTTTCCTTGCACTCAAAACAGGTTCATGGTATGATTAAATCTAACAATGCAGAGGAATGCAGTGATATTGATTGGCCCTAGGCAGACTTAACATAGGGATTCTGTGTGGCTTTGTGTGAAGTTCTTACTTCTGCATGATTTTTCTGTTCTGTCAGTAGAAGAGTTGAACAAAAATAAAATTTAGCGTTTTGAATTTTAGTGAGAGATTCAGGGAGGCACCAAATCAAATGAACTATGAATGTGTCTTGTGTCATATGAACAGTCCTTGAAGAGTAAGCCTGCATTTTCATTATTACCCTCAAGCCTCAGTGTACTAACACCCATGAATTGCTTGGTCACAGTTTCTAAAATCACGCATGCTCACACATCAGCACATGGAATAGCTACAACCAATGAGATACTTCTCACTCTCAATTTTCTTTCACTCAATGCCAAAACTATACTGATAAACTCTGGACCAAATGAATATAGCAATAAAATAACTCAGAGCAAGCCTGTCAAGGTAGCCTTGGGACAGGGACCATAAATGTCTCCATTCTCCTGTCTCCACAAGGGTAAAAAAATCATGGTTTCATTTAGTTTAAAAATGCTATCCTGAAAATATCTAATAAAAAATGAAATGTAAAAAAATAATAAAAATAGACCCAAGTAATGTTCAACATCCTTAATCATCAGGGAAATGCAAATCAAAACAACCCTGAGATTCCACCTCACACCAGTATGAATGGCTAAGATCACTCTAATGAAGGAAGTGAAACATTTGTATGATAAGAACTTCAAGTCTCTGAAGAAATTGAGGAAGATCTCAGAAGATGGAAGGATCTCCCATGCTCATCGATTGGCAGAATCAATATAGTAAAAATGGCTATCTTGCCTAAAGAAATCTACAAATTCAATGCAATCCCCATCAAAATTCCAACTCAATTCTTCAATGATCTAGAAAAGACAATTTGCAAGTTCATCTGGAATAACAAAAAACCTATACTAGCAAAAACTCTTCTTAACAATAGAAGAGCCTCTGGTGGAATCACCAGGCCTGACCTCAAGCTGTACTACAGAGCAATTGTAATAAAAACTGCATGGTACTGGTACAGCAACAGACAGGTAGATCAATGGAATAGGATCGAAGACCCAGAAATGAATTCACACACCTATGGTCACCTGATCTTTGACAAGGGAGCTAAAACTATCCAATGGAAAAAAGACAGCATTTTCAACAAATAGTGCTGGCACAACTAGTGGCTATCATGTAGAAGACTGGGAATTGATCCATTCTTATCTCCTGGTACTAAGGTCAAGTCTAAGTGGTTGAAGGTTCTCCACATAAAACCAGAAACACTGAAACTTATAGAGGAGAAAGTGGGGAAAAGCCTCGAAGATATGGGCACTGGGGAAAAATTCCTGAATAGATCAGCAAAGGCTTGTGCTGTAAGATCAAGAATTGACAAATGGGAACTCATAAAGTTGCAAAGCTTCTGTAAGGCAAAAGATAATGTCAACAAGACAAAAAGGCCAACAACAGATTGGGAAAGGATCTTTACCAATCCTAAATCAGATAGGGGGCTGATATCTAATATATATATATAAAGAACTCAAGAAGGTGGACAACAGAAAATCAAATATCTCCATTAAAAAGTGGGGCACAGAGTTAAACAAAGAATTCTCAACTGAGGAATACCGAATGGCTGAGAAGCACATGAAAAAATGTTCAACATCTTTAATCATCAGGGAAATGCAAATCAAAACAACCCTGAGATTCGTCCTCACACCAGTCAGAATGGCTAAGATCAAAAATTCAGTTGACAGCAGAGGCTGGCGTGGATGTGGAGAAAGGGGAACACTCCTCCATTGTTGGCGGGAATGCAAGCTTGTTCAAACACTCTGAAAATCAGTCTGGCGGTTCCTCGGAAAATTGGACATAGTACTACCGGAAGATCCTGCAATACTTCTCCTGGGCATATATCCAGAAGATGTTCCATCTGGTAATAAGGACACATATTCCACCATGTTCATAGCAGCCTTATTCATAATAGCCAGAAGCTGGAAAGAACACAGATGTCCCTCAACAGAGGAATGGATACAAAAATTTGGTACATTTACACAATGGAGTACTACTCAGCTATTAAAAACAATGAATTCATGAAATTCCTAGGCAAATGGATGGATCTGGAGGGTATCATCCTAAGTGAGGTAACCCAATCACAAAAGAATTCACATAACTTGTACTCACTGATAAGTGGATATTAGCTCAGAAACCTGGATTATCCAAGATACAATTTACTAAACACATGAAACTCAAGAAGAATGAAGATGAAAATGTGAACATGTTGCCACTTCCTAGAATTAAGAACAAAGCACACATTGAAGGAGTTACAGAGATCAAATGAGGAGCTGAATCTAAAGGATGGACCAACCAGTGACTCCGGAAGCCGGGGATCCATCCCATAATCAGCCACCAAACATAGACACTATTGCATATGCCAGCAAGATAGTGCTGAAAGGGCCCTGATATAGCTGTCTCATTGGAGGCTATACCAGTGCTTGGCAAACACAGAAGTGGATGCTCTCAGTCAGCTATTAGATGGAACACAGGGTTCCCAAGGAAGGAGCTAGAGAAAGTACACAAGGAGCTGAAGAGGTCTTCAACCCTATAGGTGGAAGAACAACATGAACTAACTCGTACCCCAAGAGCTCATATCTCTAGCTGCATATATAGAAGAAGATGGCCTAGTTGGCCATCATTGGGAAGAGAGGCCCCTTGGTCATGCAAACTCTATATGCCCCAGTACAGGGGAACNAAGATAGTGCTGAAATGCCTTGATATAGCTGTGGGAGGCTATACCAATGCCTGGCAAACATGGAAGTGGACGCTCACAATCAGCTATTAGATAGAACTCAGGACTCACAAGGAAGGAGCTAGAGAAAGTACCCAAGGAGCTGAAGGGGTCTTCAATCCTATACGTGGAAGAATAATAAGAACTAACTAGTACCCACAGAGCTCATGTCTCTAGCTGCATATATAGAAGAAGATGGCCTAGTTGGCCATCATTGGTAAGAGAAGCACCTTGGTCATGCAAACTTTATATTCCCCAGTACAGGGGAACGCCAGGGCCAAGATGTAGGAGTGGGTGGGTAGGGGAGCAGGGCAGGGGATGGGGGAGGGTATAGGGGACTTTTGGGATAACATTTGAAATTTAAATGAAGAAAAGATCTAATAAAAATGTGAAAAATAAATAAATAAATAAACAAATAAAAATAGAAATTAAAATAAAATTCATTTTCTGTCATTATCAAGATACATGACCCAAGTCAATATATGAATAAAACCCAACTTTTTCACTAAGAAAAAAATAACATGGTTTCTCCAGAGTTTTAATTCTATTTACATTTACATGTAATGAATATGATTGATGTATTTTCTTCTGTTTTGTATTTTTTCTATAACATGGGAATGACCATACATTCTTAATATTTGTCTGCATTTTTTGAGTATCCCTTCGGGGTTTTCTAGAGCTTTCTGTAAGATTTATGAACTATAAAGTTAACACACACTCAAACGAATACCTACAAATACAGAAAGGATGGTGCCACAGCTGATAATCTATTTGAGAACTAACAAGTATTTGCCAACTTTTCTGTTTTGATATGGTATTTCCATATATTATTTCTTCATGTCCTAATATTCAAGTCAAAAATGCAATGCTATGTAGACACTCCCTAAATGTTTGAATTATCCAGCTAATTAATGCTACATTTATATCTGAGAATCCTCAAAATTGTTTGCTCTTTTTTAATAGAAGCATTGTAAACTGAGTGTGTACCTCAGGGGCAGGTCACTTGTCTTTAGCATTCCCAAGGCCCTGGATTCAATCCCTCTGAACACCAAATTAACAAAAATAAGAAAACAAATAAATCAAAGCATAAAGAAAATCTTCTAATTACTGTTACATAAAATATATACTATTTATAATTATCTCATCACTTAAATCTTAAATTAACAAGGCAATTTATGTGATATTCTGGGGGAAATCTTGTTCTGTTCTAGGAACAAAGGAAAAATGAGTCCTCAAAGAAAATTTCCATAATAAATCTGATGAAGTCTTTTTCGCCCTTGTAGATATTGTTTTCTATTAAACATCCACCATGACACATAACCCTAAAATATAGATCTGATGTTGTGTGTATTTTGGTAGCTCATAATGTATAACTAAAGATTTTTCAAAATGCAGCCCAACTTTCATTGTAACCTGTCAAGGACATCTCCTTCAGCCATTAACATTGATTATATTTGACATGCTCAGAGATGATTCTAAAATATCAAGGATTTCCATGCTACCGTTGTCACATGGAATAAATGTTTTTGTTTATAATGGGGAAGTTTTATCCGTGTTTTAGGGCTCATATTATCCACATTATTCATTATAACATTACCAGTAGCTGCTTGTTTATGGACATACACATTCCCAAGCAATGATGTTAGTGATTCACCATCTATAGATTTTTCTTGAAAACTAATTTGGAGATTTTCTATCTGATACAGCCAACCAACTTGTGATATAAGCACAAGTTTATAAGTTTCCTAAAGTTTCTGTTTTCAATATCTTGATAAAATAGAGGAGAATATTCATAGTGAGACATCGAAGAAAATTTGTCAGAGAACATCAGATACATACTTCTGAGCACTTATTTTTAAATATATCTTTTTTTATAATCCAATTTTCTTCTAAAAACAACTATTTTCTTATTGATAAAATGTAGTCTTTAGTTAATACTTTAGTCTAATAATTTATTAAATTAAATATTTGATAGGTAGCCTATCACTAAGTAATTCTTTTTCATTATAATGAAACTGTGAATGACCTCAGAGGACATAAACGTGTTTTAGACTCACCATTTTCCTACAGATTTGTGCTTAAATGCAACACTATTTTCAATCCAGGGTTTCCTTATAGGATAGTTTTACAAGTGCTTTGCTAAATCAATAATGGTAGTTTCATTTAGAAAGATAGTACATTCAGTAAACTAGGCAGTGATCAGTGAGATACAGTAGTAGCTAAAATCTAAGGAAGAAGTGAAGTTGCTGCTATATAGTTTTTTTTTTCCTGCCAGTACTTTTAGCTCCAAGTGTACATCAAGATTTGAACATCCAGAAACACTTCAATCATCATACCATTATATAAATCCACTGTTATCAAGGCTTCCTTACTTTCAGATTGCTAATGAAATCCAGTGAATCCTAGGGAAACAATTATCCTGTAATGTGGGCTCTCACAGAACTGTGCAGAGGCTATTATAATTTTATATTATTTTGAAGTATAGTAGTTTATAAGCTGGCAGGGTGTGACATTTACTGAGGCAGGAAGGCCAATTTTATATTCTCAGTACTTTTTTCTCAGGAGTATCCAATATTTTGTATTTAATTAATTAGTGGCTTAATTGCTTTGTCTCATTCAATCATAGGCACTTGACAATACTTACTAATGTAGATGTTTCTGTTTGTTGCAGGTACTGGTCCAATATGGCTGAATGAAGTGATGTGTTTTGGGAGAGAATCATCTATTGAAAACTGTAAAATCAGCCAGTGGGGAGTATTAAGCTGTTCACATGCAGAAGATGCTGGGGTCACTTGTACTTCATAATGTATCATATTTTCATTGGCATTTATGAAATTGCTATTACAAAATCACTTTTGTTGCCCTGTTCCACAAAATCATTTTAGTGGATAGTAAATGAATTTACAATATTGGTAAAAGAAAGGGAATATTAGAAATGAGTGGGTGGGAATAGGTCTTAAACACATCAAACTTATGTCTATAGATAAGGGATTCAAATTTCTTGCAATAGTTAATATTGATTGTCTGATTGACAGAATTTACAAATGCCCAGGAAGACAAAAATATGTTTATTTATACGAGGGCATTTCCAGTGAGATTTAACAAAGGTAGAATCATTGGGAGCATCATTCTATGGGCACAGGATGCTGACAGAAATAAAAGGAGAAAGAGAATGGGGCACCATCATTCCTCCCTCTCTGCTTTCTGACTGTGAACACAATGTCATTATCTACAACATGCTTCTGTCAGTAAGATGAACCAATCGAATCCACAAATCAAAGTGAGCACTGCCTTCTCAAGTTTCATTTAGGGCAATGAGGGGAAAAGCTAACAGAAAAAAACAAAACAAAAAACAAAACAAAACAAAGTTTTGTTTTGTTTTGTTTTGTTTTACCAGAAGTAGGGTTGTAACTATCATAAACTTGAGGGCAATTTGTTAAATTGTTGAATTAATTTGCTGGAAGAATAGAAAAAAAAAATCTAAGCCATAGGCTATAGGTGATCTAGAATGGTATCAGTAGAACTTAATGGGATATTCTGATAGAAATTTGGATTTTTAGATTGGCAAATAAATAGATAAATGGGTAAATAAATAAAATGAAAACACTAAAGGTCAGTTTCCAGAGGCTTCAGGGTGAAATAAAAATTGTATAAAGAATTGAGCCAGGTAGTCTCTGGATAATCCATCCTTTCCTCTTAGCTCCAAACTTTGTCTCTGTAACTCTTTTCATGGGTATTTTATTCCTTATTCTAAGGAGGAACGAAGTATCCACACGCTGGTCTTCCTTCTTCTTGATTTTCTTGTGTTTTGCAAATTGTATCTCGGGTATTCTAAGATTCTGTGCTAATATCCGATTTGCATAGGACAGCAAGAGTTTGCTGAAGGGACCCTCGTATGAGGCTATGCCAGTGCCTGGCAAACACAGAAGTGGATACTCACAGTCATCTATATGATGGAACACAGGGCTCATAATGGTGAAGCTAGAGAAAGTACACCAGGAGCTGAAGGGGTCTGCAACCCTAAAAGAGGATCAACAATATGAACTATCCAGAACCCCCAGAGCTCGTGACTCTAGCTGTATATGTAGCAGAAGATGGCCTACTTGGCCATCATTGGGAAGAGAGGCCCCTTGGCATTGCAAACTTTATATGCCCCAATACAGGGGAAAGCCAGGGCCAAGAAGTGGGAGTGGGTAGGTAGGGGAGCAGGGCCGGGTGGGGGAGGGTATAAGGAACTTTCGGGATAGCATTTGAAATGTAAATTAAGAAAATAATAAAAAAAAAATTTTAAATGTTAAAAAAAAAATGAGCTGGGAGGTGGTGGTGCGTGCCTTTAATTCCAGCACCTGGGAGGCAAGGGCAGGCGGATTTCTGAGTTCAAGGCCAGCTTGGTCTACAGAGTGAGTTCCAGGACAGCCAGGCCTATACAGAAAAACCCTGTCTCGAAAAAACCAAAAACCAAACCAAAACAAACAAAAGAATTAAAAGGAGGCATTCATGTCACATCCTGGCAATGACTGTGACTTCATTTTATTTGTATTCTGAAACTTGGAGTAAGACCATGAGACAAAGTTCTTTAATGTTAAAGCTTCAAGATATAATCAAATCGGGCTGTGACATTGTTACAGTTCTCTGTTCTTACTCATATCTGCAGTGGCAAAGAGCAGCAAGAAAGGAAGAAGATATATCAACTCCACTGTTTTAGGAAGAAGTAAGCAAAGCTGGTTTAAAAATGCTGACAAAGAGAACAAAGTTGTGATTGTTAAAGAGATTAGAAAAATTAATGAGAAATCTCACCCTTTGCAGAAGAATATTATAATGGGTCTTGGTGGCAAAACCATTGAAAGAGTCAAGTGTATACAAAATGCAAATCTATTTGAAAGGATAAAAGTTAAACTGAAAATCTGTTCAAGGGTTCTCTGCTAGAAAACAATTGCCCAGAGAAGTATTTGTCCTAGAATCAGCCACCAATGTACAGAGACACCTTTATAGCTGTGCTAGAAAAAGGCCAGCCTATATTTCAAGATAGTAGCAGAACTTATAAACCTAATTCACATGATATAAAGTAAAAGAAGGATGGATTCACAAAGATTTACAATAGATGCCAGAAGGATACTGAGGTCAGCAAATGTGTTTCAGAGTCGGTTTCCCTATAAAGAATTCCCTAGAGGACACTGTATGAAGCTATAAAGGTTAAACCCAAGTTGAAATAGGGCTGCAGGAACCGAGAAATATCCCCTGAGACAAGTTTCATATAGAGAGTGGAACTTGTTCAAGAGGAAGTTGAAGTGTTCTGAGATAGCACAAATAGATTTTCTAGGTGTCTCAGTATTGTTGGAGCTCAAAGCATTCCTTCAGGAACCCATGTGCCCAACACCAGATTATATGATATTGGTATTTCTCTAATTATTCTTTCCTTGCTATGCTTCAGTTTGTCCCTTTTGGACTGGGAATGTTCATTCTGTAGGACTATGTATTGTAAGTATGTAACATGTAGGTTTTAAAAAATAGACATTCACAGTTAAGAGATTGTCTGATTCTCAGAAGGGATTCTGAACTTATATTTTGAAAATTTTTGAAATTCTTATGACGTTAGGGAATCTTTGAAGACCACTAAATGTATTTTACATTATGAGATTAATGTGAGACTTTAGGGACCAGGGGTGGAACGTTACAATTTTAAATGATGTGCTTGGATGCTAACTTGACAAGACTGGATATGTGATGGTTAACATTACTGGTAAAGTTATTGAGATTTAGAAAATCTAGGATATACACTTCTACCCATCTCCTTGAGAACATTTCCAAAGAGATTTAACTGAGAAGGCAAGACCTGAATTTGGTGACCCCATCTTACTGTTTGGAGTTTCAGACCAAATGAAAATGGAAAAGAAGGTAGAGAACAGATGTTCATTTCTTTGTTTCCTGATGTTACCCATGGGCTAATGCTCCTGCCATCTTGCCTCCCCTGCAGTGATGGACTATACCTCCAAATCGTGTGCCAGAAGAAACTCACCATTCCTTAAGTTGATCTTATCAATTGTCTTGTACAACAATGAGAATAATAAGGAAGACACTTTTTAAACTTTTAAGTTGAACATTTAAAAAATAATGATGTATTAAGTGGATACTTTTTTTCCAACTTTTATTAGATATTTTCTTCATTTACATTTCAAGTGTTATCCAGAAAGTTCCCTATACCCTCCCACCTCCCGGCCCTGCTCCCCTACCCACCCGCGGATACTTTTAAATTTGAAATTTCTACAAATGAGAAGAGAGTAGAGAAGATAGAAGTCCTCTCATACTAGGAACACGGAAGCGTTTTCTGAATTTTGAAGTTTAGACACAATAGATAGAATAGAGACATGCAGAACTGTGTGTATGTGCTGGGCTGGGTTCTCTTCAGCTTACCTTTTAAAATAGGATGACATTTAAGACTTCACTGCTAAACTTTGCTTTATGAGGGCAATACTATGCAGAGATTGAATCATATATTCTCAGATTTCAAATGAGTATTATAAAGCATAAAACTATTGTATTGCTATGTGATTTCTTTTTTTTCTACAAAAATGTCAGATACCAAAAATACAAGGTGCATTATTGTATTCAGTTTTGAAACTGTAGAAGCAAATGAGACTCTTAAAGTTCAATGATGTTCCCAGAATCAGACAAAAATATATGAGAAATACATAGTGGAATAATTTTAGGTAATAAAGCAAGAGACTGAAATACAGTGTTAACCATCTATGAGGAATCTCTCCAGGGCCATACAACTTTGATCAAACTTCCTGGAAAATATTTTTTTTTGTTAATCACAAATAAAGTCTTTGATGCTTCATTTTTTTAAAAAGATGATTAAAATTAATGATGTTGTTGAGCTTCTTTCCTTAAATAGCAAAATAACCATTCCCGCCGTGAAAATATAATGCTAGAATGAAGTGAGAACACCCCTATTATTCTGGATAAATAGTGCCTAGGAATTTCAAGTATGTCTCGGACACCTGGCATGCCATACACCCCTGTTGGCTGCTAGAGTGATCAGGTAGAAGTGGTAGTCTGGGAAGGTTAAGAAGAAAAAGAAGAATGAAGGAGTGAAAAGAAGGAAGGGAAGTGAATGAGAGAATATGGAGGAAATTTCAAGAAATAACATATTTGCTAATCATCACTATTACATGTTAAACATTTTGAGTAAGTCAGTTTGTGATACCTTGAAGTGGCTTATGATAGACATGGGTATGATGCAATAAATCAACTGACGATGTTCCTGTGTGTCATTAGTTATATTAGGTGATTATTTCTACCTTACTACTCAAATTCTATTTTGTGTGTATATGTATTTGTGTGTATGTGCATTATAATGTGTATGCACATGTGTGCATTTGTGTAATTGTGAATGTATGTGTATGCATATGTGTATGTACATGTATGTGCACATTTATGTGTATGTGTGTATACACATGCGTGTATGTGTGCATGTGTATATTTGTGTACATGAACATGTATACACATACATGTATGTTTGTGCATGTATGGATGTGAGCATCTTTGTGTATGTACATGTGTGTACATGTGAGGAAGCCAAAGGCTGATAGTGACTTGGTCAATCACTATGCACCTTAGTTTTTGAGGCAGGATCTCTTAATGAACCTGAACATTACTGATTCAGGTAGACTATCTGGCCAATGAGCCCTAAGGATCTACCCAATGTAGAGGGTGAAGAATGTATGTTTTTGTGGGTGTGCATGCATACATGTGTGTGGAGGCCAGAGGTCTCAGTTGAGTGTCTTCCTCATTTCTTCTTCATATAAAATTCATTTATGTGCCATGTATGCATGATATCTAGAGATAATTTTATGCCATATGTGATTCTGTTTTGTTTTGTTTTGTTCTCAAAATGTTCAGATGAGGGCATTTGGCATATATTCAGGCTGGCTGCAAGTTCTATGTGCAAGACAGTCAACCTATAATGCTTATACTTATATCATGAAAAAATAGAACTATTCTATGTGACCTGGTTATTTCAGGCTGAGTCTCTAAGTTGCCAAGGTGCACATGAATCATGGACAGGGCAAAAGCTACTTGTTTGCAAGTCCTTCAAATTGTTCCTTTCCCTCCCTCATTTGATGTTCATAAAATGATAATAAAAAATTTTCTTTCAAGTTACTTTTGTTTTCAAAACTACTCTTTTCATTTTAATCTCTTTTAATTTAAATTTTAATTTAAATTGCAAATAGATTACATTTATGAGATATATTCTGACACAATTTTCTCTGTCCCAACTCCTCTTGAGTCCTCCCCATGCCCCCCATCTGAATCCCAGCCCTCACTACCTTAACACAACATTAGACTACCATGTGTTATTTCTTCATTAAGGGTAAAAAAGTAAGATAGTGTTCCATAAATTAAATTAGTAAAGTAATTGTATGGCTGGAACTTTTAAATTCACCTGATCTTCCTGGAGGGGAAATGATGTGGGACTCAGATTAATATAATCCAATAATCCAGTGAAGGAAGTGTTTTCCAAACTGAGGAAGATTTTTTAAAAAGTACAAGGAAGATATTTCCAAGCCTTCCTGCAGATTCTTGGCAAGGACAGTGGGGAGAGCCTGCTGTACATACATACACAGGAGTGCCCAAACTAACAGATGGAAAGGAAAATTTTCCCAATAATGGATCCTAAGTGGAACTATCATGAGCCTTCCTACCACAGAGCACTGAGATGGGAGTGAGGATAGGAGAGGCAGAGGCTGGTGTGTGTGTGGTAGAAATAGCCCCCCAAACCTCCCTTCTCTGCACTTGCTTTCTTTTCTGTCTTCATTGTTTCCTTACTTTCTCTGCAGACGAAATCCAGTGTTTTCGTGTAAATGCTACCACAAGACTATTGGCCGGATCCATAGAATACTTGGCCAGGAGCTTTTGTCAAAGCACACCCCCTGGAAATCGTGACATAGCAAAGTTCCAGCCAAACTGTGGGAAGCTGCAGAGAAGTAGGCGACAGAAGGAAACTAGAAAACAAGTTGGACTTGTCTTTGAAGTTCTTGGGATCTCAAGGAGAAGAATGTGGTTGGCGCCAAGAAGTTTATAAGCAGTGCACAAGACAAAGCACTAAAGGCGTTAAGGCAGAGCCATTAGTACAGGGACAGAAACTACAGTCCAAGAGTTTGAATGTCCAAAGACAGCTGGAAATCACAGCAACTGTGTAGGAAGAGAAGTGCTATGTAATGGTGCTGCCACTGCAAGAAAACCTGAGTTTCTACTGGCTTCAGAGAGTGTGTGGGTTTAGCACAACTTGAAACAGAGCTTGTTTTAGTTGAAATGCTGGTCGACAGCCACTAGAGCTGTAGAATGGAAGGTCAACCAGACCCATGATAAACAGAGAAACCAAATATGCTTCATCTTAGTGCTTAACAGGTTTTCATCTTCCAGATAAGTTATCTGTATCTTGATTCTCCCTCATACATATTTGTGATAAAATTTCTAACAGTAGCTAATGAGAAAAAGGAGCAATCGAGAATTTGAAGATCAAAAGGAGTATATGGGAGGGGTTGGGAAAAGGAAGAGTAAAGGAAAATTATGCAATTATAACCTCAAAGATATCATTCAAAGAAAAATAGATTATATTGTGAAAATGTACATAAACCCTACAGTCTCATGATATTTAAATTAGCTTCATTATTTTTATTATTGCTGTCTAGAATGATAAAGAGAAAGGCAGAGAGAAACTGTTTTCCTTTTCAGTAAATCCAACTTGGCCCAATTCTTGACTCAGAATTATAGGTGTGCAGGGCGAATTTTTAATATTTGATAACAATGTGAGTTTCTATGCAATTCTGATTAGTCATTTGGGTGTAATTATCTTCCTTTGTTTTGCAATTCCTGTATGGCATTGTTGTGTATGTTAGCAATGTTAGTAACAGAAACTGCTTTAATTTCTGTGTTTCTTTAAAGAGCTTATGCAAGGGCCTAATTGTCACATAAAAAGCACAGGGTTGCATGGAAAATATTAGGGAAATTATTTTGGCAAAAGCATGGCAGCTGGAATAATCCATCACTCGTGACTGTCACCTGCTCCTTCAGCCTCGTAGCCAGACTTGAGGTGTGTATAATGGTCCCACCAGACCATAGTTTCAACTCTATCACCATCCATCCACAAGCCTCACTTTCTCGTGCATACATAGGGCCATAAAATGAATGACATGTTTGTTAAAAATCAATAAAGTATGATTTGTGAGAGGGGTAAAAGCTCTTTCTAGCCATGCCCAATAACCTGCATTTGATCACAGGAGCCCACAATGAGAGGGGGAAACTGAGTCCTGAGAGTTCTCTGAATTCTACACAGCATAGTTGTCTGACCTTCAAATCCATCAATTTATGAATTTGAGGATTCTTTCTAGTAAATATAGTTTTGATTTTTGTTTGCTCTTATAAAACATGGTCTTACATTATAGTACAAGTAGATCTTGGACTGAACTGTGTCACTTATACACATATGCACACACACACACACACACACACACACACACATACACATGCACATACACTTTTTAAAAATCAGTAAGAATAATGTAAGGCTGAGGAGATAGTTCAACGGGTAAGATCACTGTCAGATTTTCCAAGGACCCATGTTAACTATCTAGCACCCCCATGTCATCCACCTCTAGCTGTAGTACCAGGGGACATAACACGCTTTTCTGATGGCTGTGGGAACCAGGCATGCACTTGGTTCCCAGACTTATGTGCAGGGGAAAAAAATAAATGAAAAAAGTAATGCAAGAGTAAATTGGGTTGATTGAGTTGATTTTTAAGGAAGGATGCTCTCTGTGTGAAGTCATTTGAAAAGAGATTTTTTTTTTCAATAGAAAAAGACACAGAGTGATGATTGGATTGGAAGTTTTGGGAACAAGGAGAATGGATAGACTTTTATGAATTCACATTTATTATCTTGTGTTGAAAGTGCAACTCCTACCCCATTTTAAAAATACTTTTTTTAGATCATAATACAAATACACCATATCCTCCTCCCTTCCAAAACCTCCTATGTAGTCCACCTTGCTCTTTTCCAAATTTGTTGATTCTTTTTCATTAATGGTTATTACATTTATATATGTGTATATATCCCTAAAGGCATGAATGCAGTTTGCTCAGTCTGTATAATGTGACTTGTATGGATACTTTCAGGCCTGACCATTTGGTATTGGATAGCTATCCAATTAGCTCACTCTTTTCTCTGTAAGACTGTTTCTCTCATTCTTGCCATTCTTTAGTAGCCTATAGTTCTTTGTGTTGGGTGATGGCTTCATAAGCTTTCTCCCATTTACCTTAGCATGTGTACTGCTGTCATCTTTCAGAACATATTTAGTCAGTCACGTTGATGATGCTTTATGGGTATGTCATTGAAAGCACATCCCCAGGAGACAAATTTCACAGCAAACTCCCTCTTCCTCTGGCTCAGACAATCTTTTCTCTCCTCTCCTGCAATGGTCCTTAAGCCTTAGGTACAAGAGTTGTGGTGTAGACATATCAGTTGTAACTAGGCTCTACAATGTATTTACTACTTATATATGTATATATGCTTAGATGCATAAATACAACCTGTTTGGTTTGTATAATGTTACATGAATACATATCTTTTCAGGCCTGACCATCCAGTATTGGATAATCAAATACTGTTCTCTTCCTTGGGGAGGACTAGTGTATTTATTCCCTAGGCATGGCATTTTAATTGGTTGTGTACATTTTGTAATGGTCTTATCTGTAGCAAATAGGCATTTCCTTGATGAGAGGTGAAAATCACCCTTATGGGCTGGTGTCTTAGTCAGGGTTTCTTTCTTTCTTTCTTTCTTTCTTTCTTTCTTTCTTTCTTTCTTTCTTTCTTTCTTTTTTTTTTTTTTCAGCTGGATCTCATGGAGGAAGACATTTTCTCAAGGGAGGCCCCTTTCTCTGTGAAAACTCCAGCTTGTATCAAGTTAACAACAACAACAACAAACAGTCAGTACAGTGGAAATAAAGGCAAATATTTAGAAAGTAATTTTTGGATTATGCTATAAGTGACAGTTGTAGGTTCTTCTTCAAGATCCAAGACTTTATAGGCCCTAGGTAATTGACTTAATTTCCAATACCAGGCATGGTTTCCTTCTTGTTCAGGAGGCCTTATGTCTGATTAGAGAGCTGTTGGTCACCACCATGAGGTGACTGTCACTCAAACATTTTAGATCATCATAACATTGTGCTCCATGTTGTGATTCCTTGAAATCATGACTCAGTAGGACTATTGATCACTTTCCTTTTTTGAATGTTTGCATGACAACTTCTGGTATCATGAAACTTAGTCCTCAGGGAAGAGGTTTTTATGTCAGTACCAGCTTAGGGGAATCTGGAAATATGTTTAAAGTGAAAGGTATTTTCAGCAACAGGGACGTACGTAACTTTCATCTCTTCAGAATAATCAATGACAATTGCAATAGCCTATAATGTTTGGAAAGCTCCTGGACAGCACCAAAACAAAAGGCTATAAGGACCGGTGTTGGGGTTTTTACTCAATGATCAATGGATCTTGGATACAGCATTGTCAGGCCAGATAGGAAAATATTTAAACTATGTGTGTATATTTATATGTTGATTATGTGTATAATAGGAATTATGGATAGAAAATTAATATTATTCCTTAGGACGTTTTCAGAAACCCCAGCTGTTTTGTTTAGGATATTAAAGTAAGCAATAGATTGGTAATGTGGAAAATTCATTACTTTAAAGGGTTGTAAATGTGTATTTATAGAAAATAGAAGATTTTAAAATCTTCTTTAATATCTTCTAAATATTTTTTATAGAATCATTTGCTTGGTATACTACAAATGATCAGGAAACTTAGCAGTAACTAATTTCTGCCTTCCTAAAAATCTAAATGATTACTGTAGAAAGTCAGGTCTATATTGAATCTTTTTATTATTATTATTATTATTATTATTATTATTATTATTATTATTATTATTAATTCTATTTCTTTTTCTTTTTTCTCCACTCCATATTTTTCCCCTCCTGGTCCACTCTCTGACTGTTCCACATCCCATACCTCCTCCCCACCCCCTGTCTACACAAGGATGCCACAGCCCCAAGACCCCATATCCCCCATACCCCACAAGGCCTCTAAACCCCCTTGGGCCTCCATTCTCTTGAGGGTTAGGTGCATCTTCTCTGACTGAACCCAGACCTGGCAGTCCTCTGCTGTATATGTATTGGGGGCCTCATATTAGCTGCTGTATGCTGCTTGGTTGATGATCCAGTGTCTGAGAGATATCAAAGATCCAGGTTAGTTGAGACTGCTGGTCTTCTTACAGGGTTGTTCTCCTCCTCGGCTTCTTCCAGCTTTACCCTAATTCAACCACAGAGGTCAGCAGCTTCTGTCCATTGGTTGGGTGCAAATATCTGCACCTCTTTCAGCTGCTTGTTGGGTCTTTCAGAGGGCAGTCATGATAGATCCCTTTTTATGAGCGCTTCATAGCCTCAGTAATAGTGTCAGGTCTTGGGGCCTCCCCTTGAGCTGGATCCCACTTTGGGTCTGTCGCTCGACTTCTTAAAATGTTAATATCTAAAAATTTAGAATGTTAAGATTAAAATGTAAAATCTAAAATTGAGAAAGCAATGCCTAGACTTCATTTTATTTCACTTCTTTCTTAATATTCAACTAAAAGTCTTACAATTTTCTTCTAGCTTCCAACAATTCATCTGCTTCAACTATGCAATTTATATGCTTCACTGAACATTTTGTACAGAGAATCTGATTCAAATTACTCAAACCATATTTTCCTCCATTCTATCCTTATTTTAACTGATAAAACACCAGAGGCATTTATTTAACAAGTAAAACCAAGCATTTATGTAGGTACAATGTGTGATATTGATACATCTGAAGAAGGTACATCTACAAAAATGAGATAAACCATAAATCTTATTGGTTATACTAAGTTTAATATCCAGATTTTTTAGAAAAGAGCAAAATAATAAGCATTTGTATTTGTCAGCCTTTTCTAGAGGAAAAATACTGATAGAATTAGTATTTGACTTAATTTCCAATTAGTGCACTGCACAATGCATGCATGTGTGCAGTGTGTGTATGTGTGTAATATGTATGTGTGTCTGTGTAGTGTGTGTATGTTAGAATATGTGTGTCTTTGTGTGTGATATTTCTGCATATGTATTATATAGGTATGTGTTTTATATGTGTGTGTGTCTGTGTAAGAGAGATAATATAAACTGTGTGAGTATATGTGTGTTGTATATGTGTATGTGTATCATGATGTGCATGTGATTTGTGTACATATAGATGTACATAATGAAATTCCTTAAATTGGTTTTCAATGCTGTAGTTTCCATTGTCCAACAACAGCTCTACTCACACTGGAGCAGCAAGAACCTGGTAGTATTTTAGTCTCTGATGCAGAAGATCTAGAAGAAAGTTACTCATCTTCGATCTATGTTGGGGCCTATATAGTGCTTCCTTTGATATCAGCAAAGGAGTGGATCAGCAGTGACACCTGCAACAGGGTAGGTGAATTCACAATAAGAGTAGATGAATTTGGCAAGTAAGATATGCAAGTAAGGAAGCAAATAACACAATGTACTTTTCCAATTCCCTTTTGTCTGAGCCACCAGAAGATGCCCCCTACATTTAAGTGGATCTTCCTACTTCCAGTTGTCTGAGCAAGAGAAACTTATCTCTTATTGATTCCCATCAGGCTGACAGTCAACATTAATCATCATGGTGTTGTTAATTACTAACTCATTCTTGTCAGTTTGGGAAAGAAGGTAACCTCCACTGAGGAAATGTGAGCACATCCTGAGGGCAGCTGTAACTCTAGTGTTGTGTCCCTTTCTAAGAGGTCTCAAGTATCTCTGTGGCACAAAAAGCTGCTTTCTCAGTACTCCTGCATCAGCTGGCTGGACTGCTGAGTTATTACTTCAGTTCCTGGCTAGTACAGCGTTGCTATTTTCCTTAACTCTCAAGACCCTGCCCACACTAATGTGGCCTTCGGGTCCTATTTAGAACTTCCCAATGCAATTTTCATTTGTGACCAACTGAATACTCGTGATCCAGTAAACTGTAATTGTACTTCCACACATATTGAGTTATAACCACGAAAACGACTTCCCTCTTTATCCCAATTTCCTTGTTGTCACCATTTGAGTCTAACTTGAGTATCAGTCATGTGTTTGTTTGCCAGTCCCCATTTAGAAGAACTGAAGTTCCCTTACCCCAATCCCTGTTCATCTTACTTCTGAATTTACTGTGCCTGTGGTGTGTCTCTCCAGCTGCCATTTAAAAACACTTCAATTCTTATAGCTTTATTTTACAGGTAATATAATATATAATTTTATAGTCTATTGTTTTAAAACAATGCCCCATTTAGAAGATAATATGAATAACTACTAGCTCAAGCACAGAACTGCTAATAGACCATAAAAAATATTTGTCCATATAATCACTCTCTGCTTTCTTACTCTATCCTTTATCTGAGTTTAATGTTAATGTCCTTGTGCTGTAATATACTTACTTTTGAACTTTGAAATAAGCTCTAAATGACTTACACAACAGCTCAGTCAAGGAATTATAACGTTCCCTAAGTGTTGATGCCAGGGCATATTAACTGATCTCCCTGAACATCTCCAGACCACTCATAGCCTATTTTAATAAATTAAGGCTAATGTAAAGCATTTATAATTTCAAAAGCAGGCAGGTTGGAAATATAATAAATGAGTTGTAAAACATTTTTTGCAGCTGAAGATTCTCTCAAAGGAAAGGCAGTAGAGTATATGAATCAGTTTTCATTTTAATGCAATCGAAATAGAAGAGAATAGAAATAAGAAGGAAGGTGGTGGACTTGATTTTTTTTTTCAAGACAGGGTTTCTCTGTATAGCCCTCGCTGTCCTGGAACTCACTTTGTAGACCAGGCTGGCCTTGAACTCAGAAATCCACCTGCCTCTGCCTCCAGAGTGCTGGGATTAAAGGCGTGCACCACCATGCCCGGCTAGGTGGTGGAATTTAAAGAAACTTGACTTTCCAGCATTTAATCTGCCTGAGGAGTCAGTGATAAGACTGTTGGGGAATGATATGAAGCACAGGGTAGGAGGTTGTTTGGGGGTTCGGGGGGAAGATTTGTCTAGTTTAGTCAATTCTCCTCAGTTAAGTATATGTATGGCATGTAAGAGGTCATTAAAGTTCTCACACAGAAATGTGAGAGTTAAGTGTAATGCAAAACATAAGGAATAAAAGAACATAAAATCTGAAGTTGGGAGCTCTGGGTCCAAGTGTTGACTATTTCTCAAGTTTACTAATTACATAGCTGCTCTTGTTTATTTTCTATTGCTATGATAAACACCATATAGTTTTCATTTCAACTTGACACAAGCTGAAATCATCTTAAAGGAGGGAAACATAATTGAGAAAATGCCTCAGTAGATAGCTGGTTCAGGCAAGCCTGTAAGGAGTTTTCTTAATTAGTGACTGTTGGGGACGGGCCTGGTCCATTATGGGTGAAACCACACCTGAGTAGGTGCCACTGCATTCTATTAGAAAGCAGGCTGAATAAGTCAAGAGGACCCATTAAGCTGCATATCTCACTGGCCTCTGCACCAGCTTCTGACTCCAGGTTAGTGTCTGCTTTAAGTTACTGTCTTGGTTTTCCCCAGTGGACTATGATTCTTTACATGTAGGCCAAGTAAAACCTTTCCCTCCCTAGTTGCTTTCGGTCATGGTGTGTCATCACAGCAAGAGAAAGGAACAAAGACTCGAAATGACCAAATGTAACTCAGGAAAAAAAAAATTATTTGACTTGTACTTGCGAGCCAAAATCCAGAATTCAGAAAATCAGCATTAAAAACTCAGGGCAGAAACCTAGAGGCAGGAACTGAAGCATAGACCATGAGGAAAGATGTTTACTGATTTGCTCTCTGATTCATATAAACAAGAACCACCTGCCTAGGAGTGGTACCACCAACAGTGGACAGGGCCCTCTTATGTTAATCATCAATCAGGACAATCTGATCGGAGTAACACATCTTTTGAGATTCCCTCTTCTCAGGTGACTCTAGATTGTTTCAGGTTGACAAGAAATAGTAGCCAGATGATAGCTTTTGGCAACTATTTAACGTTTATAAATTGCCTAGGAGTTTTATAAGATGTAAGAACAACAGGCCGGAGACCCAGCAGTATGCTAGATATTGTTTATAATTAACAAATTGATTCTGTCTCACTAGGTGAGTATGTTCCCTGAGTTATTATTTCTTTTGATATATAGAAGCTTTTAACTTTAATGAGGCATCATTTATCAGTGTCTATCCCTAATTTCTAAAGGAATAGTGGAGTCCTATACAGAAAGTCTTTTCCAATATCTATACCATGTAGTTTGCTGCCTAGGTTTTCTTCCAGTAGTTTGAGCATCTAAAGTTTCATGCGGAGGTCTTCAATGCATTTTGAATTTACTTTTATGAAGGATGATAAATATTTAACTAACTTAATTCATCTACACATATCTAGTTTTCCCAGACCCATCTATCGAGTATGCAGTCTTTTTACACACACACACACACACACACACACATATATATTCATTCTTTGTCACATATTAGATGTTTGTGTTTGCAGTTATATTTACTCATATTAGAACTATCTGATTTTTCTTTCCTTTCTCTACTTCTTTCTTCATTTTATCCTTTCCTTTTTTTTCCCTTGGAAGGGTCTCATTGTATAATGTGTTGTCAAACTCATAGTGCCCCAGCCTCAGTCTCCTTGTGCCAACTAGGAAATATTTAGTCAGTGAGAAAATTATATTACCTATAAGAAAAGATTAATATTTCAATTATTGAAAATATATATAAATGGCTGGACCACACCAAAATCTCCTTTTTTAATCAACTTGAATCATATGATAAAAAGGACACTCAGTTGAGTATTGTTATCTGGTTGGTCTGTTGCCATGTCTGTGAAGAACTGACTTGATTGTTAAGAGATTTAGGAGGACCTGACTTTGTGGGTGGTAGAACTTCCCAGGCAGATGTTCCTTGGCTACATGAAGAAACTAGCTAAGCATTAGCCTAGGTTATCCAGAGAAACAACAAACATCATCCCTCCATCATCCATGTCTCCAAGTTTCTGCCCTGAGTATCTGCTCTGACTTCTCTCAGTGATAGATTCTGACCTGAAAGGGGAAAAAAAAGATATATTTTCTCTGTAAGTTGCTTTTGATCAGTATTTTATCACAGCAACAGAAAATCAAATTATAATATACTCTAAGTCCGAAAACTCTATAATCTATGATAACTTCCAATTAGCAAACACTGTAGTAGTCTCCTTCATTATTGAAGTAAGGCTAATTGAAGTTATTTCTTTTGACCTACAAGAGGTTGATTGTTGTGGTATTTTAGAAGTTCATCGTAGTATATTTGAGCAATGAACATTATAAAAAGAAGTTACTTAGTCTGTTTTAAGTATGTATACCTAGCGTCTTTGTGTTTCTGCAACTGAATACTACAGCTCATGTAATTTATAAAAAAGAAGTTCATTTGTCTCATGTTTCTGGTCTGAGGCTTATGTCTTCCATCTTGTAGTCGCCTTCTTGCTTTCACTGTGCCATATAATTATAGCTTATCACACCATGAGGCATAGAGAACATGTGAGACATAGTTAACATGGATTTCAATAAATAAGTCATCTACCACAAGAATGAATTAACTTAAGGTAAAGCCCTTCATAGCCTAACTAATCCCATCTCTTAATACTTCATAATTGGGATGGACCTTGGCCTCTGCTTCTGAGGAAAGCCACTATATTCAAATCAACTGAAATGCACAACACTTTGAACAAGTTTCATAAACATCAACACCATAAGCTGCTGACATAGAGAGAAAAGTGCAGATGTCAAACTTTGACTTGTTTTTGGTCAAACTAATTCAAGAGGAAGTTTTTAGTATTTCTTTAGTCAATGCAACACACTCATGTGCTTAATTTATGGAAAATTTAGCTTAGAATGAACCATATCCAATTCCTTCATAGGTAAAGGCTATGTTCTGTGTTGGCAACTCATTTTCAATGATCAAAGTGAGTAAAAAAAATACATAATATACACTGTTAGCTGGTCAACAGTAAACTGAGAAGTTAGAAACAGAGCCAAAGCATTACAGCTATGTGATAAGTACAGAGACTCAACTGTAGTTTTACTATTTTAAAGATTGATTTAAGTAATTATCTCCTAGGTATTCACTACATTGCTACTCTTATCTTCTCATGATTTTAATTATTATAATTTTAAAGTAACAGGTATTTTAGGGATATGGTAGATTATAGTTTTATGTATCATTTATGCATTTCTTATCTTTTAGGTTGCCATACATAGATGTTGTACTTTTCTACCTCCCTCATCCTCCACTGCTATACCACATCTGGTGGAATATACCTAACAGATTATCTCCCTCAGAAATTCTCCTTCTGCTTCCATAGCATTTGTAATCCTTTATGATCTTTTCTTCCTGATCTCTTCCTTACCTCTTGTGATTCCTGTTTCACTTTAAACACACCAACTAACACATATGCACACATATATACATGTAGACATGTACTCATTAACACACACCCATTGTTTAGCTAGGATGTTGATTTTTAATATTTTTTTGGATTTTCATATTTATGCACCATGTTTATATCATTTCTACCCAACCCTCTCAAATTTATGACCCCCTTTTTCTTGAATCATTATTGTTACTTATGTATATATAAATACAATCTGCTGAATCTGTTAAGAATTGCTAATATGTAAATGTAATTAGGGTTGACCACTTGAGAGTGAGTAACCATCTCTAGAGACTATAGATTCTTCCTCCCTTAGCCATTAATTGCCAAAGTCCTGTATGTAGGGATAGGGTTTCTGGGATCTCCCTAGTGTGTTGACATGACAACTGATATTGCCATTGTGTGGGTCTTGTTTAGGTAATCATGTTTTTCTTTTAATAATTTCATAAATACTACCTGACATATTTAAAAGACATGGTCTCTCTGCAGATGTCCAGTTCCCTTTCTTAAGTTTTTCCAATTTCTAGGTCTAAAGTGTATAGTGTCTTTTGCAGTAACATCTTACTTTCAAGTTCTGAATGTTTTCTCTTGCCTGATACTGGAGGAGTCACTGTTAGGTAATCTATGGGTTTTGGGAGCATTATTGCCCAAAGTGGTATAACTTCATTAAAGTTATTTAAGTTTGTACATATACATTGATATATGTGTTATCGTTACATATATATATATATATATATATATATATATATATATATATATACATGTAAAAATATACATATATTTTTTAAGTGGACATAGAACAGTGTTTCCCAATATCTATTTCAAAATTCCTTATTTAGTTATTCAACCTCTATCTTCTTTATAGTTCCTTCCCTTCCTTTTAGATAAAGCACATCCTCTCCCCAGTTTTCCCATTTTCCCTTTCATAGAACCTGTCTTCTACTATCTTTCTCTATAGAGCTCTTCTACCATGACAGAAGATATAGCATTTGTTTTTATGAGTTTGAAATGTTTCACTTAACATAATGACTAGTTATATACATTGTCCTGTAGATATTATGATTCGATTTTTTCTGTGTCTGCATAAAATCATTATATGTAAGTTCTACAATTTCTGTATTTTCTCCTTTGTTGATGGACATCTAATCTGTTCAGTATTCTAGCTTTTGGGAGCAGTGCAGCAATAAACATGGGTGTGCAATTTATCTGTTCATATTGACATAGAGTCATTCAAGTATATACCAAGGAGGACTATGGCTCATTTGTAAAGTATTTCTACTTTCAATTTTTTGAGTAGCAGGAGATGGAATTTCCAAGGACTTTTAATTTTCAGTTTCCTATTAGCTAAAGATATAGAATGCCCTTTGAATTATTTGTCAGTAGTGTTTCATTTTTTTAAAACTGTCTATTTAGTTCATTACCTAATTTATTTTTGGATAATTTTGTTTAATTATTCTTTGAGAATTTCATCATTTTCCCTTCTCTTTTTTTTCTTCCAACTCCTCTTCTGTACCCAACTCTTTCTCAAAATTATACCTTTTATTCTTTATTATTATTGCATATGTATATGCATATAAAATTTCAAATATAACCTGCTCATTTCATGTAGTGTTGCCTTCATGTATATGAGCTTAGGATTTGTTATTATTAGATTATTAGTTCAGTGTGTATGCCTATGAGATTAGGTAACCTATCAGGGCTCTCAACCATGAAAAAGATTTATTCTCCTTCTCTTTGCAGCCATTAATTGCCTGCTCTTTATTCAGGAGTGTGATAATGTGATGTTTTCCCCATCATGTTGACTTGCTAATTCATGCTTTATGTTTCAGTTTGTAAAATTATATTTAAGAGTGGATTTTTTTCATTTAAAATTTGCATTTATTAGTATGTGTGTGTATAATGTGTTCCAGTATAAGCAGGCCATTGGTGGCATGTGGAAGTCAAAGAACCACTTTTGAAATTCTGTTGTCAATTTACTACCTAAGACTCCAAGAAACTAACACAAGTCATTGTACTTATGGGAGAAGAATTTTGACCAACTGAGGCATCTTGTTCCCCACTCTATAAATTCTAGATATTAATCTCCCATCTAATACATGCAGCTGTTAAATGATTTTTTTTCCATTTTGTAGGTATATGATAACTGAAAGTGATAGTTTGCAGAAAGAAAGAAAAAAAGTCAATAATGTCCAATGCTTCAAAGGCTTTAAACCTATAAAGCTGATAGAGACTCTCTGTGTGTGTGTGTGTGTGTGTGTGTGTGTGTGTGTGTGTGTGTGCAAGAATCTGGTATATTGTTTTAAACTGCATTTTATTCTTGAAAATTCCATTGGTCTAATCCACAGCCTTGTTCACACCAGACAAATGTTCTTCTACTAGACTATACCCCAAGCCCTGTTAGCATTATATTCCTCACGATAATTTGTGTTGAGTGGGAGCATAGGGATTAAGAAGAGGTGGGAATTTTGAGGAAGAGGTATGATTACAAAAGTTCATTAACTCCAAGGAAACAGGCCTGTCTTCAGATTGGATTTTGTTTTATCATTTCCTTGTTTGATTTTGCTTTCTATGACAGGGTCTCTGTGCTCAAAAGTTGGCTTCTAACTCATTATGTAGCCAAGGATGAGTTTGTATTCCTGATCTCCATGTCTATATCTCCCAAGTGATTAGGTCATAGTGGTGAGCCACTGCTCTGTCTAAAAGTCAGTATTAATACGGATGGGACACTGGTCAGAAGCCATCATAGCATGAACAGATTAATCATACTTGCTTTGTTCTGTGGATACAACTGTTACACTGCACAAACACTAAAATCCTTATATATAGAGAAACAAAAGCAGTATCACCAGCCTTCCCACTTACACATTTGCAATTCTATTAGCAACACTGATTGATTGAGCTATAAATCACTTCACACAAATGAGAAAAAGCAAAGAAAGCTGGTGGGGACCTGAGAGTCAAGAATAGAGGAATTCAGTCCCAGGGAGCTCTGGGGGTACTGATTAGTTCATATTCTTGGTCCCCCTTTAGGACTGCAAACCCCTTCAGCTTCTTGGGTACTTTCTAAATCACCAATCAAAGATATCACATGGTGGGACTTGTGTCTCTAGCTGCATATGTAGCAGAGGATGGCCTAGTTGGCCATCAATGGGAGGAGAGGCCCTTGGTCTTGTGAAGGTTCTATGCCCCATTATAGGGGAATGCCAAGGCCAGGAGGCAGAAGTGTGTGGGTTGGGTAGCAGAGGGAAGGGGGAGGGGATAGGGGATTTTTTGGAGAGGAAACTAGGAAAGGGGATAACATTTGAAATGTAAATAAAGAAATATCTAATTAAAAACAATAAATAAATAAAAGAATGGAGGCATTTACAATCCTTGACTCACCTAAAGAGCTAAGAAGGAAAGAAAGAGAAGAAAGTAAGTAATCGAAGCATCAGTGGGAGATGACAGAAGGTTGGAGAGAGAGAGAGAGAGAGAGAGAGAGAGAGAGAGAGAGAGAGAGACTGAAGACATTTTTACAGTACTTGTGAGTGCCAGAGAAGTAAAGTGGTGTGAGAAAAGAAGATTTGGAAACTCTTCCACAATTTGCAGTTATTCATCCATGAGAACACATTTAATACTGCCTTTGCCTTCAATAAATACAATCACAATTAAAAACACATTATCTGTGTACAACACATTGTCAAACTATGTGTTCTCTTCTGTAAGCAGCCAAGCTTAAGTATTTAACTAAATGCTTACAAAAAAAAAGTTAATCCTTTGGCAACAATGTCAGGGAAATTCTATTCTCTCAATGGAGACAGAAATAAATTATCACAAAAGAAATTTCAATCCTACCACCATACTAACATGCAAAGATGAGAAACACATATATAATACTAGTAATTAAAATGAGATCTAGTGCACGGTCTGCTCTTAATAGACATGCCAGAAGTAGAAAATAATAATAATATAAGATGACTACTTACTTTTATGCTTAAAATAAGCAGCACATAGTTGTGGGGGTCATTTATAATTCCATGGAGAAAAAAAAAAAGAAGAAGAAAAAGGATAGTATTTGCTAGAGTAAAACTCAGAAATCTCTCCAAGCCACACAGTAGAAAATTATATAAAACAAAAAGTACAAAAACCAAAACAACAAATAAACAAATCATACACTGTTTACTTCAGAGCATTAGTACCATGCACCAAAGAAGAAGCGGAGGTCTCACAGTTACAGAGTCTAAGAAGGGCAAGTGTGTATTTGCTGTAAAGTCCCAGGTACAGTGGCATTGTAGTGTTCATGTTGGAAGAAAGAACTGAGAAACATGGTAGCACTAGTCAATACCAGGGTGTTACTGTTTATTTTCTCAGATGTTTCTAACAGTTTGACCCACTCACTCAAAAAATTTAAATCAAATCCTGTAACATAAAAGTCAGTGCAGTTTACATTCTAAAGCCCAAGGTTGAGTTTTTCTGTCAAAGCTATCAAAAGCCATTCAGAAATAGGTTCAATCATGATCTATATGTAAATGGTCTCCACCTCAATTCTGTAGCTTAGAATCAGTTGTATATGACTGTTTAAGAAAATTGTATATATCTAAATGGTTTTCCCATGGAGGTGTGTGTGTGTGTGTGTGTGTGTGTGTGTGTGTGTGTGTGTGTGTAAGAGAGAGAGAGAGATCGAGGAACAGAGAGGGACAGAAACAAAGATGGCCAGAGACAGACAGAGACATAGAGAAACAGAGGAAAAAGAGTTGGGGGACAGAGAGGGTGGGACAGAGAAAGAGGAGACAGAGAAAGACATATGGGGCAGAAAAAGAGAGGAGTAACAGAAAAAGAAGGGAAGACAGAGAAAGGGGGAGGAAGGGGGGACAGAGAGAGAGGGACAGAGAGACAAGAAAGAGGGATACAGAGAGTAAGACCAGAGAAGGACAGAGGGAAACACAGAGATACTGAAGACTGAAATTTGAGGCAGAAAACCTGAAATATACACATACAGGAACATATAGGGAGTAAGGCAGGAAAAAGCAAAGAGCACACATTTTTACAGTATATTCAGGTGCCAGGAATTATTTAGGGCATAGTTACATTAAGATTTCTTTTATTGCTTATGAGAATGAGAACTTCATTTTAGCTGAATGTCCTGTATTTGATCTGGGAACATTAGTCCTTACGCTGCTTACTGACTAGACTTTCAATCAGAGTTAAACATTCATATTCCTTCTGGTTCTTACTTAATTTCATTTTCAGTTGTCTCTCTTGCAGTTCTCCCGTTTCCTGCTCTACATGACTTTTAGAGTAGTAAGAAACTGAATATGGGTTCATTTCTCTGAGATATTATGTTTTACACTACTTACTTTTGTCAATATAAGAAAACACACAGTCTCTCTCCAAATGAAGTAAGAGTTTATTAGGATTTAAATATTAGTGACAATCAATGCTTGGGAGAATGGGTCCAGATTAACTCTTAATAGAGTGCTCATCTACTTTCTTTTATCATCACAAAATAATAACAATTGTGAATTGTTATATTTTTAAAATATTATATGTATATAATATATTGTATATATTGTAATTATTATATCTAAGTTATTTTACCTTGGTGTCCTAAAACAGTGTGGCCATGAGTTGGAAAGATGCTATGCTACACGTTGAGAAACAAATTATCTTAGGCTATCTTTAGTCCCTTTATTAGTTACTTGCTTTCAAACTCTCTGTCAAACTTCAACTTTGTTTAGTGAAGTGGGTGAATTTTTTGAACTGTATCACTCAACACAGAAGACTTATAGCTTGAGCAACTGCAAACATAATATGCTTAGCAGGAATCTTCCCCTGAGACCACCATTCTCTTAATCTGTTTATATGCTTGAATTTGTGATTCATTTCTATTTTACTTTCCGATGTTTCTTTATTACTTGAACCAAACATTTTAAATTTTTCCTTTCAAAGTTTGCTATGCTTGATCAGAATGATCTTCATGAGAGTAAAACAGAAGAAAAAGTCTATGCTGGGCTTTTCTGGAGACTTCCGTTGTCAATGCAATTAATATGATTCTCTGTACCTTAGACTGAGCCTCAGGCAGACTCTTTAGGCAAGGGCAAAAATTAGCCATATTATTCACCAAAATACCACAAGACAGTCTTTAGGCCACATACTAACATTCTTCTCATCTGAAACTGTAAGACCCCAGCTCAATATATCTCCCAGACCCCTAGAAACAAAGCCAGCATGGAGTTCATTGTTCTCTTGCCTGGCAGCCTGAGAAGCCAATGACCACTGGTTAACCCACCCAGATGCCTGACTCATTGTGTAAGGGACCAAAGATGTTTAGTCAACTTCCCTATTCCTTGTGGAATGTTTGCCAAAGATAGCCTGTAACCCTTCTGTCAGGGATGAGCTGTAATTCATCATCCCCATTCTTATGATGTTTACTCAGCTTCCCCTTTCTTTGTGGTTTCTTCCTTTAAATGTCCCCTCTCCCAGCTACTCGGGGCGCCAAGGTCCTCTAGCCCTGTGTGGTGTATGACTTTGGACCAGAGAGCTCTTGAAATAAAAGTCCTCTTGCTGTTTGCATCCAGATTGTTTCTCTGAGTGATTTGGGGTGTCGCCTCTTCTGAGTCAGAACGTGGGGAATTCTCACATTGTGGGTCTTTCAAAACCACATGACCCAGATCCCTACAGTTCAAATCACCCTCAACACCAATGTTTTCCATATTCCTACTAGGATGGTCCATCAAGCCCCACTTAAAGCATTCCACTGCTTTCCAAATTCAAAGTCTCAGAATCCACACTCTTCCAAACAGAAGCATGATCAAGCCAATTAAAGCAATACCTCAGTGCCTGGTACCAACTTCTGTCTTAGTTAGGATTTCCATGCTGAGAAGTGACATCATGACCAAGGCAACTATTATGAGGAATAACAATTAATTGGGGCTGGCTTACAGGTTCAGAGTTTCAGTCTATTAACATCAGGGCAAGAAGCATGACAGAGTGCATGCAGGCAGACAGGGTGCTGGAGAAAGAGGCAAGAGTTCTACATCTTGATCCAAAAACAATCAGAAGACTGTTTTGCAGGCAGGTAGGAGGAGCGCCTTAAAGCCCACCCCCAAAGTGAGGCACTCACTTTAACAAGACCACACCTACTCTATCACACTTAACTAACCTAAAACAAATGAGGTACTTAAACATACTATTGCTTGTTAAAGCTTAAGTGACAGCATCCTACACACTATCTCTAGAATTATATAGGTTTGGAAAAATTAATATGATTCACCAACACTACTTTTGTCTTAGACAAGTCACTTAAGGTCTAAGATTCAATTTTTCCTTTGGTCAAGTCATCTGTGTGACCTGCTTTTTAAAAAAAAAAAAAAATCATTCATTTTTTTTACACTCCATATTCAATTCCCTGCCTCCCATTCACCTTCATACTACTCCACATCCCACACCTCCTTGCCACCTCCACCCCCATCTCCACATGGATGCCCCCACCCCCCACCTCACCTGACCTGACCTGACCTCTAAACTCCCTGGGGAGTATTGAGGGCTAGGTGCAATATCTCTGAATAAACTCAGAACCAGAAGTCCTCTACTGTATGTGTGTTGGGGGCCTCATATTAGCTGGTGTATGCTATCTGTTTGGTGGTCCAGTGTTTGAGAGATCTCGGGGTCCAGCTTAATTGAGACTGCTGGTCCTACTACAGGATCACCCATAGCCTCAGTAATAGTGTCAGGCCTTGGAACCTTCCCTTGAGCTGGACCCCACTTTGGGCCTGTCACTGGACCTTCTTTTCCTCAGGCTCCTCTCCATTTCCATCCCTGTAATTCTTTCAGACAGGAACAATTATGGGTCAGAGATATGACAGTGGGATGACAACCCCATCCTTCACTTGATGTTTTGTCTTCCTGCTGGAGGTGAGCTCTATAAATTCCCTCTCCCTACTATCTGGCATTTCATCTAAGTTCCCTCCCTTTGAGCCCTGAGAGTCTCTTATCTCCAAGGTCTTTGTTGCATTCTGGAGGGTCCCACCCAACATCCTATCTCCCAAGGTTGCCTGTTTCCATTCTTTCTGCTGCCCTCAGGGCTTCAGTCCTTTTCCCTCACCCAATACAGGATCAGGTTCCCCTCTCCTCTCCCAGCTTCCTAAGGTTATTATTGTGAAGGCTCTGATGACAAATACAAGGGAATTACTGTAGTCTGCCTTCCTCTAGGTGCTCAGAGACAATTCACAGGGAGAGCTCTGAAACCTGGTTCTTTTTCTCAATTATGAAAGCACTGACTTTTATTACATTCAGTTCAGAATCATCTGGGACTCCTTAGCACTTACTTATGGGACAGGGAACATGGGACAAAGGGGGGACAGAGTGCATGAAAATCTGGTCCTCCTTTCCCATGCTGCCTTTGTCTTCCTCTGCCCCAAATAGTCAATATCTTTGTGTTGTGCCTCATATCATATATAAAAAGATGATGAGTGTGTTTTTCTTAGTAGCATCTTTTCCAAGATAAAGAAAATGTGTGTTTAAAGCTTTCTGAATGGCTTCTTTCAAACATTACCTCTATTGGAATTTGTATGTTGGGAAACTAAAGACATGGCTTTTTGAGTGGGTACTCATATTCTTTGAGTCAAAATGCAAACCCATTCAAACACCAAACTATCTTCAAAAGACACAAGGAAATCAGATGAAAGGCCAGGATGCCTACATTTTGTGTAAAAATTGTTAAAGGATTAAAGCTAGAAAGAAAGACTAAAAAAAAAAAAAAAAAGAAAAGAAAGAAAGAAAGAAAGAAAAGAAAAGAAAAGAAAAGAAAAGAAAAGAAAAGACTACCAATCACCATTAACTAGACTCTAGACTCTAAGACACACAGCATAAAGAAATAGGATTAAGTCTGTGCCTTAGACTTGAAGCCTAGTATGAGAACAATCAGAGTGAACTGTAGTGCTGACTCAAACACTTTAGGTTTTAGCAGAGGAAGAGACATGCATAAATAAATTGTCTGGTCAAGGCATGACCTAGTTCATGATTGTCAAAGCCTTGGGAGTTATAAGAAGTCCTATTTCTTAGGGTGAGATCTGAAGTCCTCTAAAATAAACATTTCTGCTTCAGCAAAGGAGAAAACTTTATTTTAGCAAAATGGGTCACTTTTGTGATATTCATAGTTGACTGGCAGTAGTTTTGATCTTGGTGATAATCTGTTCTATTATAGCTCAAATCCAAGCTTCAAAAGCTAATGGTGTTTACCTTACTAGGTTTCAAGTTCCTTGAAATGTATCTCCTTTTCTCCCTGAGTTTCCCTTCTGTATTACCACTATATTTCAGAAGTACATGATATGGTCACCCTATATTTGGCACCTAACTTCTAGACAGGATATGGTGGTAAAAGATAATAGTTTTACCATGCTGGTAAAAGATAATAGTTAAATAGATAAAGAGCCCTAAAGAGACAATGTGAATAGATGTGCATATAAGTAGACATCAATTTTAAGAATATTAAGCTACCATATCTGTATGATCATTACACCTGACTTGAATTTTGTACAAAATTAGAAAATTAAGAGAAAAATAATTGCTTGAATTATTATAATTAGTAAATTTAAAAATGGCGATTGTAAGCATATCAAAAAGCTTTCTGTCAGGTTTTATACTTAAGAATCTTAGAAAGGTACATTTTTCAAATAGAAAAGAAGCAATCTAGAATTACTGATATCCAGTATGTTTTACATTGTAACAACAATTGGGGTAAGTAATAAGATATCCATCAAATCTAGGGGTTTGTAAAGGCTTCCTAAAGGTAAGTTCATGGCAGAGAGCACATGAATAAGATTGTAGGAATAGCTTCACTGTATAGTAACAGCTCGCTTAGTACATAAAGGTCCTTGCTTAAATCGCCAGCAAAAACAAAACAAAACTGAACTAAAATTAAAATTAAAATTTGAACAACTTTATAAAGTACAGGAAATATAAAACCCATCAAATATGTTCACATTCTCACTCCTAAATCTTAGTGTACAAGACAAAGAGGAATTAAGATTTCAAAATGGAATTACATTTGCTAATAAGCTGACTTTAATTGACGGGGATTGTTAGATTATCCTTGTATCCCAAAGCATTCCCTAGGCTCCTTACCATGCACAATGTCAGGAAAAGAAGACATTAAGGTGGTAGAAGTAAGGATGAAACCTCTAGATCCTTTATCAGACAGCCAGAGGGGGAGGTCAGGAAACAGGGTAGCTCCATCAACTGAACAAAGAAGGTACGGATTTTCCTCTAAAGTATCCAGGAAAGAAAGAAACCATGCAGACATCTCAAGTTTGGCCTAGGGATAAGCTACAGGATTTCCTGTTCTCATGTACATGGGTGCTAAGTGGTTCTATCTCTAGCTATAGGCCTTTGTGAACTTTCTTTGTATAATGACTGTATCAGCTCTACCACAGACTGTGGGAAAACATGGCCTCCTCCATTTCCTTCTGTCTCATATCTTGCTCCTTTGTCTCATGCCCAAACTCACCATTGGATTTAGGGCCTAAGCAGGAAAATCCTGAAAGACTTTTCTCCCAAAACTATCAGAAACAAGATAAAGGAGAGAAAGAAACAAAGAAATAAGAAGTGTATGAGTGTGTGGTGGAGGTGGTGGGATGGGGTTTGGGCTTTCTGATTCCCAAATTGCATATTACTTGGAGGTGAAATATCAATTCTAGATAATAGTAGGTAATGAATATGAATACAAACAAATAAATATCTTTTAGTAGAAAGACTAACCCTTTGTTACCACATTAGTAATAAGAGAAAGACATTAGGTGAAAAATGTAAAAAGTTTCAGTGGTGGGAGAAGACACATCACTATTCAGAAAAAGACTTCTGTTATTAAGTTCAAGAATTTGTATTTGCCACAATGATGTCTTTTTTTCTCATATTTGAAAGAAATGATAA
This sequence comes from Mus minutoides, assembly GCA_902729485.2. Taxonomy (NCBI): domain Eukaryota; kingdom Metazoa; phylum Chordata; class Mammalia; order Rodentia; family Muridae; genus Mus; species Mus minutoides. The sequence goes on along the minus strand of LR750883.1, from coordinate 48,805 downwards.
TTTTTCATATTTTTTACTTTGCATGAATAGTATCAGAGTAATAAACAGAAGGTCTTGTGAATGGTAAAAAACAGTGTTATATTGAGTGATATCCCCCACATCCTCTGAGACTTTTAATCAGATAATTTGTTTAGAATCCACACCATGTCCATTTTTCATTTTTATACATTTTTTTCATTACTTTATTTATTTATTCACTTTACATCCCAAACACTACCCCCTCCCAATCCTCCCTTCACAGTCTCTCCCCCTTCCCCCTTCCCCTTCTCCTCTGATAGGATGGCATCCCCCTGGGTAAACACCCTACCCTGTCACATCAAGTTTGCAGAACTAAGCACATCCTCTCTAACTAAAGTCAGAGAACACAGCCCAGTTAGGGGAACTGGATCCACAGACAGGCAACAGTTTTAGGAGCATTTCCAGTTGTTCAGGACCTACATGGAAACCAGGGGATGGAAAGATGGCTCAGCTGTTAAAGGCTAGGCTCACAACCAAACATATTTTTATACATTTTAATTAAAGTATAATCATATCGCTTACCCACTTCAACTTCCTCCTTCTGATCTCACCCATGCCCCTCTATCGAATCTTTTCCATGCTCCTGTCTCGTTAATAGCCTCTTTTTATTTGATTGTTATTGTTATATATAATATATGCACTGAGCCATAGATTCAAGAGATGTGATGTAGATACATCCTTTATGCCTGGGCTCAGCATAATCAATTTTTTCTCTGAGTTGTGTCCAATTGCAGTTTTCTGTGGTGGCCTCTATTGGTTATAAAGAAAAGTTTCTTTTTTTTTTTTTTTTTTCAACATTGGTTCAAGAAATGAGAACTTTCTGTGAGTACAACTTGAATGTGCAGATCAGAAAAGGTCCAAGTTCAGGAACTTACATTTCTGTTGAGACAGGGACTGGTTGTGGGAGGAGGTTCAATAGTCTTATGGTTCCCTTGAGCCTTTTGTCTTAACATCTTGCTTGAGGTCTTTTAAAATTATCTGTATCTTTGTATTCAAATACAATACAATATAAAATATACAATTGTACTTTTTTGTTTGTTGGTTGGTTGGTTGGTTTTGGTTTTTTGAGACAGGGTTTCTCTGTATAGCTCTGGATGTCCTGGAACTCACTCTGTAGGCCAGGCTGGCCAGGAACTCAGAAATCTGCCTGCCTCTGCCTCCCAAGTGCAGGGATTAAAGGCGTGCGCCACCACTGCCTAGCTACAATTGTATTTGTAATTTCAATTCTTAAAGAGCTAATTTGATCCCTTTTCTTGGGTATTGCATTATACTAATATACTAATATTAGGGTTTTACTGCTGTGAGCAGACACCATGACCAAGGCAAGTCTTATAAAAAACAACATTTAATTGGGGCTGGCTTACAGGTTCAGAGTTTCAGTCCATTTTATCATCAATGTGCGAGCATGGCAGAATCCAAACAGGCATGGTGCAGGTAGAGCTGAGAGTTCTACGTCTGCCTCCAAAGGCTACTAGTGGAAGACTTACTTCCAGGCAACTAGGGTGAGGATCTTAAGCCTACACCTACAGTGACACACCTACTCCAACCAAGTCACACTTATTCCAACAAGGCCACACCTCCAAATGGTGCCAGTCCCTGGTCCAAGAATATACAAACTATCAAAGGTATCATGAGACAATTTCTTTTTATTGAGAGCACTGTCCCATTACTTCTATGTTACAGCAAAGATACTATGCATTTTTATTATGAATTTCCATATTAATAATGAATTGAAGTTAACTCTCCTGTCATCTAGGACTAAAATGCAGGAGGAAGGTTCTGTTACAACTGGTTCTCAACCCCTCCTCTGCTGCTCTTCTCTACATTCTGATGCCAATGTGGGTTCCCACTTTTGGACTTGTAACAACATTTTACTCAAAATTCGACACCCATTGTATGGTAACGTAGAATGAAACCGAATTCATGGAAGACTAGAAGGGTAGATAGATGAGACTTCACAGAGAGAGGACAAGATAAACAAATTCTGACTCTTACCGTTAGTAAGGGATATTTTAAAATAGGGGTATGTTTGAAGAGTTGGAAGTAAAAGATGTACATTGTAAGTATTATCAGATGCCATAGTTCTAAAGTTCTGTAAGCATTTAGTGTTAAAACTCATTATTGAATTAAAAAATACAATACATAACTGCGATATATACAGCATAAATATCTTCTATAAAATACCTAAGATGACGATAGTGATGGTGAACAGATTAAACTAAAAATGGATACAGATATTATCAAGGCTAAAACAATAATAAAAGAAAGCTTGCATTTAATTCTATATTAGAACCATTTATCATGAGTGAAGAAGGACTCGGGTGCTGAGAAGAAAGACTTCTCCAACTGATTTGGAGACCATCAGGGTCTGAGAGCTGGGATGGATGGGCTGGGAGTCTGATAGTTGTCTCATTTGTCACAGTTGCCTTTAAATGAATGGCTAGAACTTTAATCAACCCACCTAAAATAAAGTATCCTCTCAGACTACCTCCTCCTCAATATTTCCTGAAGAGACCTCATCCTTTCATTAGCCAACCAGTCAGAAAAATGCTTGGTCCCAGCCTTTGACTCACAGAGTCACATCATTTTTCAACTGAAAGCAATCAACATCCACTTCCTCTCTCCATTAACCATTGCCTTTGTCTTCAAGTCAAAGTTGATAGTTGATAGGAGAAAAAGGAAAAAAAAATGAAGAGAGTTACCTCTGTATGATTCTGCTCTTGTTTTCATTTAATTTCTGTAAATAATCAAAGAATACATATGTTCATCAAAGAATAGCACTATTTTGAAAGCAGAATTATTTTCTGTAAAAGAACAATACAGAGTATAGTTCTATACTCTATCTAATGGACTAGCCAAATGTGTGCCAATGTGAAGCTTGTTACTGAGGGCCTTCTCTGCAGAGGATAACTTGATGCATGGTACACAGGTATTCACAAGCCTTAGTAGGGAAGCTGAGCAGTGTGGCACATGCAGGAAAGCATCTGTGAGCATCATAATCTTTGCTGGTGACACATGATGAAGTGACAAAGTTATGCTTGTTAAATATCTAAGAGGTCCCTGCTCTACTATGAGAAAAGAATCCACTCCTGATTAGCAGAGGCTACAGATACTTCTGTAAGGTTTTGTGCTTGCAACCATTTTCTTTTTTTATTAGATATTTTCTTTATTTACATTTCAAATGCCATCCTGAAAATTCCCTATACTCGCCCCCCACACACACACACACTGTTTCCCTACCTGCTCTCTCCCACTTCTTGGCCCTGGCATTCCACTGTACTGGGACTTATAAAGTTTGTAAGACCAAGGGGCCTCTCTTCCCAATGATGGCTGACTAGGCCATCTTCTGCTACATATGCAGCTAGAGACACGAGCTCTGGGGGTACTGGTTAGTTCATATTGTTGTTCCACCTAAAGGGTTGTATACACCTTTAGCTCCTTGGGTAATTTCTCTAGCTCATCTATTGGGGGCCCTGTGTTCCATCCTATAGATGACTATGAGCATCCCCTTCTGTATTTGCCAGGCACTGGCATAGCCTCACTCAAGATAGTTATATCAGGGTCCTTTCAGCAAAATCTTGCTGGCATATGCAATAGTGTCTGGGTTTGGTGGCTGATTATGGGATGAAAGTCAAGTAATTTATAAAGGCAGGCCTATTAGAATTATACCAGACTTCTCACCAGAAACTATGAAAACCAGAAGATCCTGGACAGATGTTATACAGACCCTAAGAGAACACAAATTCCAGCCCAGGCTGCTATACCCAGCAAAACTCTCAATTACAATAGATGGAAAAACCAAAGTATTCCATGACAAAACCAAGTTCACACAATACCTTTCCACGAATCCAGCCCTTCAAAGTATAACAGGAAAACACCAACACAAGGACAGAAACTACACCCCTAGAAAAAGCAAGAAAGTATCTTTCAACAAACTTAAAGAAGATATCCACAAGAACAGAATCCCAACTTTAACAACAAAAATAACAGGAAGCAACAATTACTTTTCTTTAATTTCCCTTAGCATCAATGGACTCCATTCCCCAATAAAAAGACATAGACTAATAGACTGGCTACACAAACAGGACCCAACATTTTGCTGCTTACAGGAAACCCATCTCAGGAAAAAAGACAGACAATACCTCAGAGTGAAAGGCTGGAAAACAATTTTCCAAGCAAACAGTCCTAAGAAACAAGCTGGAGTAGCCATTCTTTTTTCTTTTTTTTTTTTGGAGTAGCCATTCTAATATCGAATAAAATTGACTTGCAACCATCTTCTAAGATACGAGTTCTTGTTGAGATTTTTAAAGCATTGCTTTCAATCGACTCTGCCCTAAAAATCATATTTTAGTTGAGAAATTATTCTCCATGCAGGTGTAAAATAATTTTCATGGAATATGTATTTTCAGCTCTATTTTTTTCATATTAAAATGTATAAGTGTTTCAGCTAAAACAGTTTCTCTTCTATATGTATTTTTGAAAATTAGAAATAACTTATTACTTAGAATATTTTTAAATAATTTAAAAAGTTAAATGTTGCAGAAGTATTTTTATTTTATTCTAGTTAAGAACTAATTGTAAATGTATCTAATCATAAAATGAAGCATTAGGAAAAGATTTTTCCCAGGCTGAGCTATTCCAATGAGCATAGAATTTGGAAACTGCATCTTTTACCTGAGTTCATATCAACTCATTTACACATTTTCAACCTTACACTTCATGGAAAAACTCACTATTTCCATTCATGTGCTCCTTTCCAATTGGTTTGAAATTGTTGTTGTTGTTATCAATTTTTATGATAGCATTCACAGTGTCCTGGATATATGCCCTTTAAGAAGGAAAATATGGCTTATTGACATGAATGGATATAAAGACAGGTTTTTATAATGCAGAATTTAAATAAAACCTTTCATCCAAAAATTATTATAAAAATGAGTTTTGATTCTGATGTTTTGATCTAAAAATTTCCCAGATATTTGAGAGGGAATAATGATTTCCTTTTCACATAGTTTTCAGATTAGATCAAAACAGTATATACCAGATTACTTGCCAACACATTAATAGTCAAGTAACTTCTACATTCCATGTGATTCTTTCACTCTTTCAACTGTATGTTGGATGGGACAAGGGGACAACTGATAGTTCTAGCTCTTAGAAAAATTAGATTTATATTTCAGGGTTTGTCTTAAAAGAGATAATAATGCAAAATAAAGTTTAGTGGGAAGTATGTAAATATCTCCCACACTGACAGTGGATAAAAGATTATTGTGTTTTTATCAAGTTATGCAAATTGACCATTGAAGGGACCATTATCTTGGAATTATAACATTATAAATAAAGATAGTAGAGGATTAACAAGATGCAAAGTGGAAAATATAAAAGAATTGAGTATACATGCATTTGGTCTGGAAGTACTCTAAATAAGTTTGATAGAAGAAATCTAAATATGTTAGGAACTTTTGACACTGATACATCCCACTGTTATGCTTCATCTCAGAGCATAACTGTGGTCACATTTGGCAAGATTTTATTGCATCAAAATCAATTTTTATGATAGCATTCACAGTGTCCGGAGATGATGAGAATCCAACCAACCAACCTCGTACCATACATATACTTCATGCCCACTTCTAACAGTTTATTGTTGATAAATTTTATGTGACATTCTCTAAAAACTATATAATGATCTTGGTTTGTAGAACGTAAACACTATAGAGTATAGGCAACATTTTCAATGAATTGCATTGTCTAATATTTGTGTTGACAAATTTAATTAGATAAAAATATTGGCTGTGACCAAAATGCAAAATTTGAGCCTCAGCTCCATGAAGAACGCCTTAAACTTCTTGTTGACCTAGCACATTCTTTTGTGAATAAGAAGAACATAGTAAGTATTTGACAATTAAATAGAAATGATGAGTGCAAATTGCATATGGAATATATACATAAAAGTTTATCTGAATATATTGATAGTAATTGATAGTATAAGTAGTGGATAACAGTTTCTTAAATTTTAGAATCCTAACCCTTCATCAGTCTGTAATTTAATCTTGAAAAACTTCATTTTTTTCCATTTAACTGTGTTAAGCTTTGAAGTAAGAATAAGGTAGAGAGCTACAGGCCATATTCTGGGCATATTATGCAATCTAAGAACTCTACCATTTTCTCCCAAGTGACTCTTGGGTGGACTGATGCTTTTCTGGCAGACTTCAATGGCTTGTTGGAGAATGTTTCCTTTACTCTTATAAGCAAAAACATTGGCATGATTTAGAAAGATCTCTTCTCCCAAACAGAAGGTTTAACAGTCAAGAGTACTTGCCCAACTCAGATTGAGTAGCTCACAATGACCTGGAGCTGGAGATCCAGGGTATTAAATGCCCTCTACTGACTACCAAAGGTACCACCTGCACACTCACACATCTCATATATACATGGAGAAAGTGAAAATAAACATTAGAATCCCAGGCTTCTCTTGGGAGTTATAACATAGGCATAGCTTTATATTTTCCAAAACACTTTTTCTTTCTCTACAGAATGCATATGTCTCACTTATTTCTCTTGAATCCTTGATTTTTTTTAAGAGTCAAGGACTGGGTTTTTTTGGGGGGGAAAGTCCTTTTCCAGTTTTATTTTAAACTGTTAGGTTATAGATTTTTAGTTCTCAGATTAAAGAAAGAATGTTGTTTTCTTACGGTAGTGAATATTAGTAGGAAGAACGTATTGTCGTCTCCTCTCTTGTACACAGCCACAGTTCTGCAATGTGCTCCTAAACTAACTCATCACCTGAGAAGAAAAATCAACAAAAATTGCAGAAGAAACAAATGCAGTGAACATTTCAGTCAAGGAAAAAAATATATAAGTTTTGTGACTGAATTCACTGCTTTGATCCTATTGAGTTATTTTACAAGTTCTTCTTTGTTAAGCAACAAACTTGTACAATTGAGTACATTGATTGATTGTTTTTGTTGTTTGGGAAGGAGTACCACATGTATTTCATGGCCTTGTTGGAGGAAGTGTGTCACTGTTGGGATGGGCTTTGAGGTCTCAGATGCTCAAGCTAGATGTGGTGTCACTTTTCTTTCTGCTGCCTGTGGATTAAGATGTAGAACTCTCAGCTCCTTCTCTAGTGCTGTCTATGTACATGCTTCAGTGTTCCCCAGAATGATGATAATGAAACTGTCAGCCTGCCCTGAGGTTTTCCTTTTTAAGAGTTGCTGTGGTCATGGTATCTCTTCATAGCAGTAAAACCCTAAGCTGTTCAGCCTGCTTTCTTATAGGACCCAGTACCACCAGCACAGAGATGGCACCACTCACAGTGGGCTGTGCCCTCCTGCATTGATCACTAATTGAGAAAATACCTTACAGCTGGATCCCATTGGATCATTTCCTAAAGAGAGGCGTCTTCCTCTCTAATGACTCTAGCGTGTGTTAAGTTGACAGAAAACCAGCCAGTACAACCTCCATGCATTTGTTTAACACATGCATGCCTGGTGTTTGCAGATGCTAGAAGAGGGTTCAGATCCCCTAGAATTGGAGCTATAAAATGGTTGTATGCTGCTATGTGGTGCTTGAGTCAAACCCAGTTCCTCTGGTAAAGTAGCAATTTATCTTAATGGCTATGACATTTTTCTAGTTCCTCATTAAGTTTTCATATGTAATTTGAGTGGGTTTCTGATACTTAATATTTTTTCAGTTATTTTTTAATGTTGTGCATACACGCAGTGTACCTTGATCATATCTACTCCTTACTCTACCCATCCAACTCCCTCCTGTACCCTGTCATATTTCCTTCCCAACTTCATGTTTTCCTTTTAAAATCATTTTACTTTACACATCCAAATTTATATAATAAAGTCTGAGTAGTGCTGCCCATGTGTACATCAGTATGAGCCATTTTCTGGGGCTGGGATGTAAATCCATGAGTGGTCAAACTCCTAAAAATATATGATTCTCCTTAGACATAGGAGTCATCAACAGGCCTCCTCCCCAAGTGCTAGAACATGTTTTTTGTTTGTTTTTTGTTTTGTTTTGTTTTGTTTTTGTTTTAGAGACAGGATTTCTCTGTGTAGCCTTGGGTGTCCTGGAACTCACTCTGTAGACCAGGCTGGCCTTGAACTCAGAAACCCACCTGCCTCTGCCTCCCAAGTGCTGGGATTAAAGGCATGTGCCACCATGCCTGGCCAAGTGCTAGAACTTTTAAGTGACTTATCTAGTGTTGGTAACCACAACTTTGGTAAATCTTATGTTCACAGACATGTTATATCTACAATACAGAACTGTATTTCACCACATTATCCCAGACTCTATGGCTCTTGCCATCTTTCTGCCTCCTCTTCCATATGTTCCCTAAGCCTTAGTAGTCAGTAATTGGTACAGATGTCCCATCTAGGACTTAGCACTCATAGTCCCTTATTCTCAGCTTTGAACACTTATACATCTCTGCATCTACGACTACACACTGAAATAATAAGCTTTTCTGACAAAGGTTGACAGCAGCACAAATCTTCCAGGCAGTGGTGGCACATGCCTTTAATCCCAGCACTTGGGAGACAGAGACAGGCAGATTTCTAAGTTTGAAGACAGCTGGGTTTTCAAAGTGAGTTCCAGGACATCCAGGGCTATACAGAGAAGCCCTGTCTCAAAAAGCCAAAAAAAAAAAAAAAAAAAAAAAAAAAAAAAAAAAAAAAAAAAAAAAAAAAAAAAAAAAAAAAAACAATGAGAGAGAGAGAGAGAGAGAGACAGAGAGAGACAGACAGACAGAGAGAGAGAGAGAGAGAGAGAGAGAATGCCCATAGTTAGTTAAAATGTTGACAAAAGTTTTTGAAATATTTTCAATTTAATTGGAAACCACATACTTATAAAATATGTGTACAGAATGACCATCTTGAATAATCATTTATCACCATTTGGAACTCCAGACTTGAGTATGTAAATAGCCAGGTGCCTGGAAGGAGAGTTGAGTAAATGCTGTTTCAGGAAAGCCAGATGTAGGGCTCTCAGGCAGTCTTGACATAAGCAAGAAAATTGAAAGTGAAATTTAAGCTAATAGTACAAATCATAGATTACATTAAGTAAATGATGAAACAGCTAGAATTGATAGTGAAGTTGTTACTAAACTAAATCATTTTAACTATATTTTTAAAACAATTTTCTGTAATTTTCTACTCTTTCTGGCAAAGCTATCAAACATGATCACAGCAATTTCACATGAGATGTTCAACAATTTTTCCACAGCATTGATTAAAACTCAATGGCAAATATTGGGGCTACTCCCACGCTCACTTGAAAATAGGTCATCATTCCAACAAATAACTAAAATCTTTGTGCAGAAGCAATGTACTGCCATCAGACACTTGAAGTGAGAGGAGACAGCACAGAATGAATGATAGGATGTTGAGTTATCACACACTGTCATTTTAGGTGGCAGTCTGGACATGCTCACAATATGTTCTGAAGGGAATAGACATGAACTTTGAGAAGCACTAGAAGATGGAGAACAGCAGTGAGTAAATCCACATAGATTGCCTTAGTGCTAGGCACTTACCAGCTAGGTCTGGGATTAGGTCTATGTGTCCTCTCAAGCAGGAGATACTATTTGGATAGTGTCAATCTATTAGCTGATAAAATTGAAAGGGAGGGTCATGAATTGAATAGATCCTATGTTTGCTTATCAATTTTAATGCAATGTATGTGATTAAGTTATGTTAGAAGTGATTTCTTAAACAAAAGTACATTACTCTCTGTATTGTCTTGAAAACCCCTGTAGGGCAGCATTCTCTGATAGGTAAAATGTATTCCATGATGTAGAAAGGCCTTTAAAGTATTTCCCTTCACCTAGTTATCAACTGCCTTGATCCACACCAGTTTCTATCTTGTGTAATTTTGGCTTATGTACTTACAAAGGCTCTGCATTTTCATATCTAATAGATATTGACCTATTTTTTCTCTGCTTACTATGTTTTCCTAACTTCTCCACTGGATAATAATCAAAACTTCTATGATTCTTTTATTTGACACATGAACACTTTCCGAACAACCCCTTTCTTCTCTGCACTCCCCACAATATGGCCTATACAATGTAATGCTTTCCAGCAAGCTTATTTTTGCATTCCTATTTAGTATTAGCTCCTCAATGGAAATACCATGTTTATACTGCTAACACCAAGCAGAATGACGGACACTCTCATCAAATGTGTATAGACAGAAACAGGGAAGAAGAAAGGAGGGAGGAAGACAGGAAAAGAAAGATGAGGTAGAAAATAAGGATGAAGTAAGGAAAAGGTAAAAAGAGAGCTAATGTGGATGATGGGGATAGGAAAAGTAACGGGAAAGTGGGGAGAAAGAAAAGGGAGGGGAGTGAGAAAGAAGGGAAGAAGAAATTAAATAATTCGAAACTAAACCTACCACGGGCACAAATCAAAATGCCACTATTCATCAAACATGAAATAACATTTAAAAGAAATGTATACTAACTGTTTCACAGAAATCAGGAGTCTGTCAGTGGATACCTATAATAAAGAAAACAGGTTAACATCTAACTCAATAAAGGACAGTGAGTGCATGAAATTTCAACTCAGAGTTCTGAAGTCAGAGATAAATTGGCTGTACTTTCCTCAATCTGCCTTTATTAAAATTAGAAATGGAAATCTTACAGATATTATTGCCAGCAGTGATTCTTTACCTTCCCAATACTGTGGCCCTCTAATACAGTTCCTTTAGGTTGTTGAAAGCCTAAGCCATACAATTATTTTTGTTGCTACTTTATAACTAAAATTTTACTACTGTTGTGAATTGTAATATAAATATCTGTGCTTTCTCGTGGTTTTAGACAATTCCTGTGAAAGGGTTATTTGATTCCCAGAGAGGTTGCAACCCATCAGTTGAGAAATGCTGGCTTAGAGATAAAAAGAAAAACATCAGTTTTCAATTCTGAAACATATTTTTGAAACATATTCTAATTCTGAGAATTTGGTAAATGCTGATGTCATTTATTCAAATAAGCTACCTTAGAAATCATTGATGAAAGTGAGGGATGAAGAAAGAAATGAAATGATAAAAAAAATAGCAAAATGGGAAAGGCAGATCTCATCCAACATATATGGGCTTATAAGGGAATGTGATCTAATATACCTCCTGTATCAAAGCTATGCTTGCTCCTATTAGGAATGGAAACTATAATTTGTTCATTAGAACTAATATGGTAAGACATTAATAATATCAGTTATTATTTAATTCCTTACTTTTTGTTATAGTTTGTTGACTTTAATTTTAAATGTACTGGGCTCAATATTTTATAATATCAGATTAGTCAATTAATTTATATGATTACTTATAGATTAATTTTGTTAATCCCACTTTCATTTGTACATTATTTTTTTGTTTAATTCATCTTCCTTAATATATGGTTTCCAGTATTTGCCTAATATACCAATATGACATATGTCACAGAGTATACTAAGCCAATATACACTATTCAATTCTGTAATTGATGAAATGCTTCTGTCTAGCCTACTGTAATGGGTTTGTTTGTATTTGCTAACTTAAAGAAAAATAAGGACATTTCGTTTGGTTTGTTTAAGAGAGGGGAAGTAAGTGAAACAGAAGTGATGTATCCTCTTTCTTTGCAATGTCTTCTCTCCTTTTAGATTTTCAGAAGATTGCTTAAGAACAGGAAAGACTGACTCAGAGGGAAGAAAGACAATCAGTTGAGAGGTGAAATGAGCAATAATAGGATTATTTCTAAAGTGCTTTGCTGAAGTATTCAGCCTGCCCAACGTAAACTTCTCTTTAGAAGCATATTGAGGTAACTAAATACTCTTTCCAACGTTTCAAATACCCTTACAGTAAAAAAAAAAAAAAAAAAAGTAGCCAGGTGTTACCCATTGCTTGTGGAAGCTACAATTACTTGTGATTCTTCCTTGGAGCTGGTTACAGGAATACTGATAAAAGGAATTCCCAAAGACCAAAGTTTTGTGTTGAATACTTTTATCTAGCTTCTGAGCATCCCTTAAATCTGGTTCCTTACTTTTTGTATTAGAGGGTACCAAACAGTTCCATGAAAGCACACCACAAAATAAAATTTCCCCAAAGCTAGCAGAATCTTCCTGGGAATTAATTACATAGCAAAAACTCATTGTAAAAGTTATGGCTAAGAATAAACTTGCATACTCTTTGATTTGAATCCAATTGTTAGCACTATGCACTAGAAATAGTTTTTGGTTAGATTCTTTCTATGATTTATGATGAGAAAATACACTCATCAGATCCAGTACAACTCACTTGGTCCTTTACCCATGGTAAAGCAAAACTATAGATCACTGGATTCTACTTCTTAGAATACCATACTTGCATCTGCTACAGTTTACTGTCCAATGAATGTAAAGCAGAGCAATAAGTAGAAAAATGAATTTATTATGAAAAGAACTCAGTATGAATAAAGCCTTTATAACTTGTTACATAAAGGATAGAAGAAGAATTAAGATCAATGTTGAATAAGAGTCAAGATATTTAAGATTAGCATTTCTATGTGCCTGTGTGAAAGCTCTAACTGTCATGTGGGCACATATATAGAGAAGCATGAAAAATGAATAACTCATAAATGATCTAGAAACTTTATCAACAGTTTCAACTCTGTACTCATCGTTCTATTTTAAAAGGTATCAGCAGAAAAACTGATCAACTTGACTTCCACCTTAAAAAAAAATCCCTATTTCACCAGATGGCGTTTCTATAATCCAATTGAGGGACAGAAGGAGTTTTGTCAAGCTTCAAGACTAGGAAATTATATCTGGAATAAATGAAGTTTGGGGGTTCTGCAGAGGTATTGATAAGCCATGGAGCTCAGGCCCATGCTCCTTGTTTCCCCTCTTGTTGATGGTATATTTGGAGCTATGAAGAGGAGAATTCCTTCTGTGAATTGCATTAAGCAGAAAGATGTCATGATATGGTAGTTAGCCTGAAGACAGGTTTTGCTTTGCATCCTCATATTCCTAATGCCTGATACATTAAGCAATCAAGTAGATGATAAATTAATAAATTTATATTCAGATAATGATAAGGAATAAATCTTTCATTTGTATGCAATATCCTATGAATTGCAGGGTTATGCACCTACAGTTCCACACACCTCAGTCTATTCTCTCATCTATGAAGTCAGCAAAGTAAGAGATTCGGCTGTTCTTGCACTTAGATTCTGAGCTACCTGTGAGATAACAGCTGTGATAACCCTCTAGAACCTAGCCACATGACAAAGAAGAGAGAGTTACATAGAACTTTTCCCCTCTGGACTGTGCTTATTCTTTGCATTCTTCTGGTCATAGTTGTTCTCTTAACCCAGAGACTACAGCCAGACAAACTGCATAAACTGCACTCATCTGGTCCCAAGGGGTCTATTAATCACTCTCCAGTATTATTGACAAAAATACTTTTATGAGTGGAAGGATTTATTTTGGCTTACTGTTTCTTAAGTTTCATTTTTGCATATTTGGTTCTCTGCACTTGGAGTGAACATCATGGCTACTACAGAATATGGTATAGGAGCTTCCTAAATACACAGAAGACTGTGAGCAGAAAGAGAAAGACTTAGGAACTAAATAGAACCTTCAAAGACATTCTTCCAGTGGCCTGTTACATAAAGCTAGGCAAGGCATCCTAAGATTTCATCTTTTTTTTTTTTTTCCCAAAGCACACCATCAGTTGGGAAACTAAATATTCAATGCATATGCCCAAAGGAACATTTCATTCAAACCATAAAAATATATTAAAACTCTCACAGTATAGCTTTACTATATCATCATGTTCTGCTAGTTCAAATATAGATCTATTAGAAATTGCCCAGTACACCAGTGCCTCTGAATGTTGATATGAATATCTCATTTCTCTCCATCTAATCTTACAACCTTTGACATTCACTAGTCTCGAAGTCTTGACAGTGCCTTGTCTACTTGCTTTGAGGTGCTACCATGGAGTTGGCCTTGCAGTGTTTCTTGTCTCCTGCCTTGTTCTGAAGTTTCCAATTATGGTCTCTGCACATTGCCAAAGTCTCAGACTGACCTTCAAGATAGTGCCAGGATTGACAACAGGTCCAGCAAGATCAGGATATTTCTGTACTGATCCAACTGCCATGTAGAACATTTATGAAAAAGAAAAGACTCTCTAACCATGATTAAGAAATACACAGACATTTTAGTATTTCTGGGTCTTTATTAAGAAATCACTATGCTAGTTTATCAAGAAGACAATGTCTACCACAGTTGACTGGAACTGTTTCCGTGTTCTGTCAAGTTGAAGGGTGTTTCCTTGTCCTCTAACTTCTAGATAAATGATCTTGTTGGTTTTTTACACATCACTTTGATTTGTCTCTACCAGGGAGCATGTTTCTTATGTCATTCCACATGGTTACTTTTCTGGTCTCATATCACAGAAACATCTCCTTTTTTATCTTGATTGTTTTGTGTTTTTATGTTATTCATTTTTTGACATTATTTCAAATTATATCATTTCTAACTTTACTTTCCCCTCCCTAAAACATCTATATGCCCCTCACTCATTGCTCTTTTTTAACTTCATGCCTTCTTTTTTCATTTATTTTTATTACATGTATAACTGTATATTCTTATATACTCCTAAATTATAGCCTGCACAGTCTGTATAAAGTTAGTTGTATATATGTTTTCAAGCTTGACCATTTGCCATTGGATGACTGACTCATGGGTTCTTTCCTAAGGAAGACTATTTTTCCCATTCTCACCATGTCTTCATTGCCTGTAGTTCTTTATGTAGGATTGAAGGCTCTTGGTTTCCTCTACCAGCTCTCTACTTTAGAGTATTTTTCTTGTATTTGTTTGTTTTCAGACTAATTTTTCAGCAGACCTGTTAATGAGACTTTATGAATGTAGCTTCTACCATTACTAGGAGGCACAGTCTCATAGCCAACTCCCTGATCCTCTGTGTCTCCCAATCTTTCTGCCTCCTCTTCTATATTGTTCCCTGAGACTTTGGTGTAGGAGTGTTTTGTAGATGTACCTACTGAGAGACTAGGTTCCACCACTCTACTTTTTTGATTGGTTGTGGGGTTTTATAGTGGCTTCTATCTGTTGCAAAGAGATATTCCCTTGATTGGGGTGAGTAGTATTCTTATTAATCTATGGGTACAGAACCAATCATTTAGAGAGCAGTTAGCAATTGTGCTGGTATAGTTAAGTGGTTATTACAGATTTGCTTCCAAGATTCATGATATCACAATCCCTGAGTAATTAGCTAGATTCCCAATACCAGGTATGGTTTCCCTCTTATTGAACAAGCCTTAAGCCCGATTAGAGAGGTGTTGGCTGCTGCCATAATACACAGCCTTAGGGTTATTGTGCCATGGTGATTGTTATTGTGGTTCATATTATGGGTAGGAGTTTTGGTTCCTTCTCTCCTTTTGAAGCTTTCATGGTATCTTCCAGTACCATGAGAGCTAGTAGTCATGGAAGAGGAACTCATGTCAGTTTCAGTTCAGGGGCCTCTGTGATCTGTGTCTAAAGGCACATGGTATCTTCAGCAAAAGGGATTTATTTTTAACTTCTTGGGGGCAAGAAAAGGTATTAGCAATAATGTGTATGTTTGGAGAATATCTGGACAACCCTGACCAATAACTCACATGAGGGATTCTCATACCTGGTGCTAGTCTTCTGATAGTTCTGATTGTGGTTTTTGGCTCTTGGATGGAAACATTGAAAACCCAGATGAGAAATTCCCTCTCTTCTCTCCAGCTTCTGATATTTGGAAACTGGTACCATTTTCCTTTGCCAGTGTCTAAGATAGGATTTTATTGCTATGAAGAGATGCCACAACCATGGAAACTCCTCAAAAAGAAAATATTTAATTGGTGCTGAATTACAAATCAGCAGTTCATTGAGTTATCTAGGCCATTATTACCATGGCTGGAATCATGACAGCATGCAGGCAGACATGGTGCTATAGAAGACACTAAGAGTTCTAGATCTGGATCAACAGACAGCAGGAAGTGAACTGGTTAGAGGTTTAGAGACCTCAAAGCCCACTCTTTAGTGATGTACCTCCTCCAACAAAGCCAAACCTACTCCATCAAGGCCACACCTCCTAACGGCACCACTCCCTATTGGCCGACAGGGGCTATTTTCATTCAAAACACCACAGGTAGTTTCTGTACTTACTCAATTATACATAATGACATCTGACGATCTGGATGTAGGAGATTATAA
This sequence comes from Mus minutoides, assembly GCA_902729485.2. Lineage (NCBI taxonomy): Eukaryota > Metazoa > Chordata > Mammalia > Rodentia > Muridae > Mus > Mus minutoides. The sequence goes on along the minus strand of LR750883.1, from coordinate 32,561 downwards.
TAGAGAGCATGTGCCTTTTGAATTCCTAGGTCTGAGTCATGCACTCAATATGATTTTTTTC
>LR750883.1:0-30000 GCA_902729485.2 Mus minutoides | reverse complement strand
ATCTTTAAGGACCTGATTACTTATCTCTCAGGAAGCTAAGCTGCCATCTGAGCTGGTGTAAGATTTTCTAGCTTCCAGATGGCCTGGGAAGAGATCAGCAAGCTTTCCTGCAGTATTTCACCTCCACTTGGAATATTATGTAGTTTTACTTCCATTTAAACATCCTGTAGTAAGAAATTTCCCTCCAAAGTGGAAAATTTTTATCTTAGAGAAGCTACTATACAACAACTCTAGGCAGATTAAGATTCCTGGGGATACCACATAGATCTACCATCTGGAGTCAGAGTTTTTTGAAAAGCTTTTGTTTGAAGTTTTGGAATCTGCTCACCAGGGGGCACTCATCATCAGGTGGAACTGACATCAGCATCTGTCAAAGAATGAAAATCAAAATTCAATATCAAGCATACTCACAATCTTAAATTCCCCCCTCAGTTTTCTAGGGTATACAACATAATGGTTGATAAATTGAACTCTGCTAATATATAAATATACCTTGAAAATACCTTTAGTCCCACTGTGTATATCACAACCACATCTTTGTTTCTGTTCTTGTTTTTTTGAGACAGGGTTTCTATTTATAGCCCTGGCTGTCCTGGAACTCACTTTGTAGACCAGGCTGGCCTTGAACTCAGAAATCTGCCTGCCTCTGCCTCCTGAGTGCTGGGATTAAAGGACTGTGCCACCACACCCGGCTTGCAGCCACATCTTTATGACCTAGAATAGTGGTGGCATATAGTAGGAGTCCAATAAGCACATGGTGGATACACAAGTATTTCAGCAGCCTTATAGGGAAGAATATGGACATGCTCTGAATGCTTTGAAATTATTAAAATGGATGTTTTTGACTCTAAATTTTCCCAGTGTATATTATACACTTGTTACTTAGGTTAAATCTGAGGCCAGAAGGAATGTTGGTTTTTTTTTTTTTTTTTCAGTTTATTGTATGTGGATTCTTTCAAATCCATGATTTTGAAAATAATTCTTTTTTATTTTATATATGCATGTGTGTTTGTGTGTGTGCATTTGTGTGTGTGTAGGGGTATGTGCATTTGAGTATAGTCACTAGTAAAGAACATGGTATCAAATTGATGAAGCTGGAGTTATAGGCACTTGTAGGTGCTTGACAGAGGTGCTGGGACAAATTTGGATCCTCAATGAGATCATGAGAGCAGTACCTTAAACCACTAAGCTTTGTCTTCAGAACCTGAAATCTCAAATATTTGATGATGGAAAGATCTAAAATGATACCTCTATATAAAGACAAGCCATTTCTAAACATCTGTGTTTTAAATAATATTTTTATTTTTTCAGAATCTTACAGTATGTATTTTCATTGTTGCTCTCAAGAACCGTCTTTGTTTTGTTTTTGTTTACATAAACATTTTGTTTTTATCTTTTGTTTTTATGCAAGGCCTATTCCTGTTGATCAGCACACACACACACACACACACACACACACACACACACACACACACACACACACACACACACGTAATTCAGACACAGTGTAGTAAGATTTTGCAAACTTAATAACTTCAGAAGAGATTTGGAGGTTAAAACTGGGATCGTGTGCTCCTGTTTCCTTCTCCTGCTGCCCCTCCTCGGAATCCTCCTGCCTTCGAGGCCCTATTGCCAGGTCCCACCTACTGCCATTTCAAGACTCATTTTCACCGACAATCTCATCACGGCAGTTTCCAAACACAGACAGCTTGCTCCCTAAGTCTCTTTTCCCTATCAGCCTTAAGAACTCAATTTTCTCCCTCATTACATTCCCCCATGAGCAAAACAGTTATAACTTCTTACAAATTCATTTTATTTATTCTCTGTTTGAACCTTAGGTGAATGAGATGTGCATTGTGTTCCACACGTCACCTTCCATCGTCAGCTTCCGTTGTTCAGATTCTGACTGTGTTTTCTAATCCGGGGGTGATCAGGGCTCTCCATTGAGATCCCAAAGGGTCTGTTTATAGAAGCTTCCTATACTTTTTTTGTCTAAGTTCCTGTACTTTTTTTTTTTTTTGTCTTCTTCGAAGGATTTCCTGCCCATGAGGAACTTCCTCTGAATTCATGATCAACAAACAGACCCATCCCACTACAAATGCTCAATGAACAGAGATAGAGAAAAACCACGGAGCAAATTCTGACATACTTGATTTAAGCAAAGGAGGTTTTAATCTTTATTGAAGAGAATGCCAAGATATTGCTTCTGTTACTTGTCTCCTCTGCTACCTTCCTAAACTTTGAGGTTAAGTCCATGTGCCATTTGCTACAAACATTTAATTAAACAATATAGAGTTCACCCCCCCACCACACACATACATCTGTAAAAAGAATAAAAAGGACTGGTGAGAATATAGATAACCCTGTTACTGATGTTGCTGTTATGGATCCAATGGTCACTGTTTCTGAACAGAAAGGGTGAGACGTGTTTCAACTTTTATTAAATATATTCTTAGAGAATTTAAAGCACAAATATGGAATGCATGTTGATTACTCAGACCTCCTACTCTCTCTGTCTACTTCCAACTCTCATAAACTCCCTCCATCCTATGAGTGCTTTACCCATGCTCATGTATTTTTGCTCTTTTATGACCCAGTGAGTTTAACCAGGACCTTCTGTGTGAGTGCAGGTTTGGAACCTAATGGACTCGCCAATTACATTAATGTGCGTTCTTCTCCTAGAATACACCAGCCACTAAATGTTTAGAAGAACATGATAGGGCCCTATGACTTACTCCTAAATCTCCTAAATCTTTGACTGACTATGCTACTAAAGCTTATGACAATATGCTATTATTAAATAGTTCCTTAAAATATTATATTACATACATGCATAGCTATGTTATTTTGTGTGTGTGTGTGTGTGTGTGTGTGTGTGTGTGTGTGTGTGTATTTGAGTGATAGTAGTCTTGTTACATTTTCATAGTGCTTAATCCCACCAACATCCATTAGTGGTTGGTTACAGGTTCTCTACCTTCTACTTCATAGGTATCCCATAGATATTCAAATCCCCCTTTTAAAAAAAAAATCACATTTTTTTTTTTAGGTTACCAGTCCACATCTGTCTAGATATTTCAAGCTATCCCTATATTACTCAAAAGGGCATCATACAATGTAACCTTATGCCAATAATTTTTAATATTCATTGGATAATAGTAAGATAAGCCATGTATACATGTCAGGATGATGCTGGTTTTTCAAAGTAAACTTTGATCTGAGGTTGGCTGCATCCACAGGTACAGAATCAGTAGAGATTATATATTCTCTCAAACTTAAGCTCTTTCTCTCTAAGCTTTGTCTAAGCACTACATGTGAATGTTTGCTGTTTCTCTCAGACAGATGCCCTGAAAGTGTTTAACAAAACTATGAGAGCCATCCATTTGACAGGGGATTAATTAGCTTTCATAACAGAATAGCATTTCTTTGGAGTCCTGTATATCAGACAAAGATCATATTTTATCAATAGAATACTCATTTTTAAAGAAACAATTATGCATGCCAATGCCCAATATTTATTTTCCTACTTCTTTCTGAGAAACCCTCATGGATATTGTCACTCATGTGAGTCTGTACAGCTCTTATATGTAAGAAGCTGCCTCCAACACTATTGGCACATCCTCTGATTCAATCAGTATTTCCCAAACCATAACAAATTCATATATTCAAAGCTTTTCTAGGGACATTGACACTATTCATCCACTAATGTGGTATCCAGATATATCTTTTTTTTCCAATTTTTTTATTAGATATTTTCTTAATTTACATTTCAAATGCTATTCCGAAAGTCCCCTCCCCGCTCCCCCCTCCCTGCTCCCCTGTCCACCCACTCCCACTTCTTGTCCCTGGCGTTCTCCTGTATTGGGGCATATAAAGATTGCAGTACCAAGGGGCCTCTCTTCCCAATGATGGCCGACTAGACCATCATATGCTACATATGGCGCTAGAGACACGAGTTCTGGGGGTTCTGGTTAGTTCATATTGTTGATCCTTGACTGAATGAGATGGAGTATTAGAGACGCAGCACTAGAATACAATGTGCCTAGTCAGAGAGTATTACTGAGTCCAGAATAGACTTGGGAGGGACAGAATGACATGGGACCTCTAAGAGTGTTGATGGCTGCTGTGTACTTAAGGCTTGTTTGTATAATAGTGTACATATTTTATATTTCTCCTTCATGGAATGTCCTCCCTTTTAATGACTTCATGATATTTGGCACAAATCTAGGAGGCAAAGATGTGGCTGATGACTCAGCAAAATAATAAATGCTGGGACCTTTAGGCCAGCCCTTAACACTATGGGAAAGAAACCTAAAAACATGGGTTTAAAATATATATAACTTCTCAAAATAACAAGGATTCAATATTGACTATATAAGGGGCTTCACTAGTTAAAAGCAACAACAACAACAACAGCAATAACAACAAAAACAGCTGTGTTATGAGCCAACTTGTTGGAAGGATACTAAGGAAGGAGATACGGAAACATAAGAGGTGGTAGTCACAAGAGACCCCACCTAGGTAAGTTTTTGTTTGGTTTCATCTGGTTTTGTTTCTGCTTTACAAAGACAGACAGATTTCTGAGTTCATGGTCAGCCTGGGATAGAGCAGGGTTAGGCCCAGGTGTGGAATAAATAGTATTTTCATGCCTGGGTTCTGCCCAGCTATTTTATCATCTGTGCTTTGCAGAGACAGACAGGTCTCTGAATACTTTTGCAATGTTAAAAGAAAATGACACGAACGACAAAGGATTCTTGACTCCCCGACCCGAGTACCCTACGACTATATATCCTATTAGTTTTCCCTTGGACCCTTTTACTAATCTAACTACATATCTTATGAATTGACCCGAATACTAGAAGTTCTCTACTCGATAAGTCTCTTTTAAAATCTTCTCGTTCTCTCTTGACGAGTCACCTAACAGAGTTCGTCCAGAGAGAGAGAGAGAGAGAGAGAGAGAGAGAGAGAGAGAGAGAGAGAGAGAGAGAGAGAGAGGTCTGGAGATCTCCAAGGGTAACATTCCTTAGGGAAAGCAGTCTAGAAAGCTATCTTGAGTAGAACATAGGTCATTAGTTTGTACCCATGATTTGATTTTTGAACTGTTTGCTTCACTGCTCCTAGATACCCCTCCCTCAGACCTTACTCAGAACCCCTCTCCAAGCTGAGGCTGGTCCTTGGCAGGTGTGGGAGGAATGGAATCTTTTTTCTTCCCCCTCCTTTCTGCTCCATTTAGATACTTAGAGGTAGGATGGTGCACCCATGTTCAGTATGGATTCTTCCCTCCATTGCTGAACCAAGTGCCAGATTTCTCTACAAACTTCAGCAAAATCACACCCAGAAGCAATCATTGTCTAAACCAGTAAGCAGGCAAGTTAACACAGATCACAAATGTAGGTGGTTGATGGCTGAAGCTTTCTCAACTTAGAGGGCATAGGAGGGTAGCTTCTTTGACTATGCAGGATCCTAACCCTCTGAGATTCTTCTCACTTCCTCTGTTCTGTGTGCCTCTTCCATTGGGGGCTTCTAAACCCCTTACTTGACTTCTGTTTTGTCTGTGACTTTCTTAATCTCCCCTTTCATCTGATGCAAGACCTTAATCTTTTCACTGCTTCCAGCAGGAGTACAAAATCCTCCAAGGATTTTTCTAATGTGGGAACTTGATTTTAGTCACCCAGTGGTTCCCACTGTGCCTTATGCCATCTTCATATCAGACTCCTGTCACCTCCTCCCCTCGCCCCAGCTGCATTTCTTTTCCACCCTCCTCCTCACTGTTAAAACTAATGGCTCATGGTTTCTCAAGAGGAGTAGATTTTCTTTCTCCCATGACAGCAGTATTTAGCAAGTAACAGAAACACAGCACTTGCCAAACTCAATTTGTTCTTTAAATTATATGTTTAAAAAATGCAAAAAAATGTAAAACTTAATTGCCTAGGTTCCAGAGAATGCCCTACACCCAGGAGTGTATGGGTAACAATAACGAGACTCAGTCCAGGATAGGGCACATAAACTTTAGAGCAGAATATGTTGTAGGATAGGGAAGGAGAAGAGTTCTGGGGGTGGGGAGATGGAGAAGGTAATTAGGTAATGGAGTTGATAAAAAAATATTGTGTACATGTACGAGATTCTCAAAGAATAACTCCAAATATTTATTTTATTTTATTCTCCTCTCATACAATACATCTCAACACTAGCCTTCCCTCCCTCCGTTCCTTCCAATTCCACCTACCATCTCCCTAAGACACATTGATCCCTTCACAAAAGAGTAGGTCTCCCAAGGATATCAGTGGGGTTTGTTCCACTCTTAACAATGGAGTGGGGGTGTCTCTGACTCTTGACTGCTCTTAGGACCTATATTCACCTCCTGGGTTGCCTCATCCAGCCCTGATATGAGAGTCTAGGCCTAGTCAGATTACAAGCATTGTTTTTTTTTGTTTGTTTGTTTTTGTTTTTTTCAACTTTTATTAGATATTTTCTTCATTTACATTTCAAGTGTTATCCAGAAAGTTCCCTATACCCTCCCCCCTCCCGGCCCTGCTCCCCCACCCATCCGCTCCCACCCCCTGGCCCCGGNTCTATATATGCAGCTAGAGACACGAGCCCAGGGGGTACTAGTTAGTTCATGGTTATTCTTCCACCTATAGGGTTGAAGACCCCTTCAGCTCCTTGGGTACTTTCTCTAGCTCTTTCTTCCTTGGGAACCCTGTGTTCCATCTAATAGCTGACCGTGAGCTTCCACCTCCATGTTTGCCAGGCATTGGTATATTTTCCCCTGAGACAGCTATATCCGGGCCCTTTCAGCACCATCTTGCTGGCATATGCTATAGTGTCTATGCTTGGTGACTGATTGTGGGATGGATCCCTGGCAGTCGCAGTCGTTGGGTCTATCCTTTGGATTCAGCTTCACAACTGCTCTCTTTAACTCTTTCAATGTGTGCTTTGTTCTTAATTCTAGAAAGGGGTGACGTGTCAAAATGTGGACAAGCATTGTTTTTAAAGACATTCTTATTTATGTTTCGTGCTGCCCTCTGCCAACCAGTCCTTCTGCTTTCCTAGATAGCCTCACTTCTACTTTTAGAATTTATGCACTCATATAACCCTCATTAATATATGGAATATTTGTCTTTCTGAACATATTTTGCTTAATAGGATTTTGACCTTCACCCATTTTCTTCTTCCTTATGGCTCAGTGAAACTTCATTGATTATATAAATTTTAAAAACCCTATTATTATAAGCGGAATACATGTTTATTTGGTATCTTCAGAATGAAGAAAGTTAGAATGTTGGTGTTACTCAAAATCCTGGCAATCAGCAACAGCTGTATAAATATTTTGATGAATTTAATTTTGGTGTTTTTAATATATACATTTTCACAGATACATACTCACAAATTACATTATATTTAAATGTCTTTTTCAATAATAAAGGAAATAATTATTCAATAATTTTTCTTTATTTTCATTTCTCCATATAATTATTCTCATATGTCAATAAACATAACCTTTCATTATATGAATTCTTTAACTTATAACAACAACAATATATATGTAAAGTCTGTTTTATTCTAAATTATTTTGCTATTATCAATACCATGAAAAATAACTATCCCATAATTACAAAGGTACACATAAAAATAGGTCTATGGCACACTTTTAGGTCTTAAGAGAAAACAATGCAGTTGGAACCTCATCACAAAAAACATAATGAAAAATTAAGTGAAAATCAACATTTAGAAACTGAGTGACTTGGCTTCATTGTGGGTCCACATAATACTTATATATGTATGAGGAGCTGTTTCTTTGAAAATAATTTTCCCAGAATTTTGTGTTTGTTATACACAACTCAAAAGATCAGATAATATGACGGGTTTGCTGGCATTTTTATCTGAATCATGAAAACTAAGACATCTAGAGATATCACTGCAAAGAAATGTTAGGTGATCAGTGAATTTCCTGATACTTTGTATGCCAAAAAAACAATCTATCCTCCTCCTCCTCCTCTTCTACTTTCTCCTTCTCCTTCTCCTCTTCCTTCTCTTCTACTTCCTCCTCCTCCTTCTCCTCCTTTTCCTCCTCTTCTTTCTCCTCCTCCTCCTCTTCTTCCAAGGTTTTGGAAGAGGAAATAAACGTATTGTTTTTATTGTTAATATGTTTTTAATAGAAATCTAATTTTATCCATTTCTTCCCTCCTCTTTACTCCTTACAGCCCATCCCTGCTATCCTCCCTCTATTCCCTCCCAGTTCCTTCAGTCGTTTTAGTTGATGTCTCTTTTCATTAGAATATTATTGTTCCATACATGTATGTGTGTGTGTGTGTGTGTGTGTGTGTGTGTGTGTGTGTGTGTGTGTGTATTCCCTGATAAATCTGTGTTTAAGTCTTGGAGATGTGTATATAGATTTAATGCTGACCATTTTTCGTGGGACAACCAATAACGGTTTCATTCCTGGAAAAAAACTAATTCCCCTTTGCTCCACAGTCATTAGATGCCTGTTATGTTTTGTGTAGGGTTTAATCCTGTGGGTTTCTTCCCTTCCGTAATAACATGTTCATTGACGTTCAGATTGTTCTGCTCTTGTTTATGCAGACATTTCTGAGAGAGAGAGAAAGATAAAGAGAGAGAGAGTTAGAGAGAGAGAGAGAGTTAGAGAGAGAGAGAGAGAGAGAGAGAGAGAGAGAGAGAGAATGTTTCACAGTCGACTTCCTCAAATTCAGGTTCTTTCTCCCCTCTGTTTCAGGATGTTTACTTAGCCATAGATGAACAGGCTATGGTGTAGATGGATCCATTGGGGCTGGATGCCCTATGATCCATTAGTCTCTGTGCTATATTCAGTTTTGGTTTTCTGTTATGGCTTCTTGAGAACACATGATCCCAGAGATTTAATGTGGCTAACCTAAAAGGCTCTTTTCTGCAATCTAGTTTCCATGGTTCCAGAAAACACTACCTAAGCTGCAAAGGGAAGAATGCAACTAAGCAGATCCACCAGCTGCAATAACTATAAACCACCCCAGTCACCAGCATTGCAACACAGACGTAAGGAGAGCATAAGGAGAGCCCACCCCAGTCGCCAGCATTGCAACACAGACATAAGGATAAACCACCCCAGTCACCAGCATTGCAACACAGACATACTCAGTCACCAGCATTGCAACGCAGACATACCCAGTCACCAGCATTGCAACGCAGACATAAGGAGGGCATAAGGAGAGCTCTTTTCCAGGACAACCGGAAGCTACATAATTGGATTTATGGCCTACTTAACAGTAGGGAAATCATGATTTAGTTACTAGAAACCTAACCAGCTTCCCTGAGCTACTGAGGTCATGAACCTTAGAAAAGGATCTACTACTATCACTTTGCTAGACCAGCATAATTCCTTAATATATTATAAATCTTCATTTGTTTGTTTGTTTGTTTGAAAAAAATGATCTTTCCACTACTATATACACGAGAGAATTTTCAAGATAGAGAATGTAAGCATTAAAACCTTGCAGAAACTAAGCTTTAAAACTCACTATGCATTATGTATGTTTGGATCTGCAAAAAGAAATCGCTAAAAATTTATAGAAATCTCCTGAAAAATAGTTGGCCAGTTGTTTTTGATAACTTTCTTGAGCCATTATAGTAATTTGTACATCTAAAACATTATAGAAAAAAATATTTCATGTATACACATGAATATATATTGGCATATATAATAGATATGGATCTATGTTAATATAATTGGCAAATTTAAGACTACTTTATTCAATATGATAAGAAATAAATATGATATCATTTATATGTACCCTATAATAGTTAAGTTTTCTTTATTAGAAGAAGATAGTGTACATTAATTATATATGAATGTTCTAAAATATTTAATTTTCAACAGGGTAAAGATAACTTTAAAAAATAATTTTTTCTATAGAGAAATGTTGTATTTCTCTAGTGATCTGTTTGATTTTTATATTCCAAAATTGTGGTCATAATATTATGGCTGACATTTGCATATTGATTTCTTTGGTTTGAGATTTTTATTCTGTTGTATTACATAATTATGCATATATTTTATTTTAAACAATATGTGAAAATTTTATAAGTAAATATACCAAAAATATTAGAGTTTATATTACAAATTAGAAATATCACTAAGAAACAGTCATATGTTGTTCTTTTCATCGTGTTTTCCTTGGGGAAAAATAATTGTTAAATAGTCGAAAAGTTAAAAAAGGAGAAGAAAAATGCGGAGGAAGAGGAGAAGGAGAAGAAGAAAAGGAAGAGGAAGAGGAAGAGGAAGGAGGAGAAGGAGGAGGGGGGAGGAGGAGGAGGAGAAACAAGAAGAACAAAAACAAGAATAAAAACAAGAGGAAAAAGTATCTAAATTTATAAATTTATAATCTAAACATTGGCCAGTTATAAATGGTAATATAAAGAAACACTTCACTTATGTGAAATGTAATTTCAATTGTCTGTCATTATGAATTTCTCTAAAGGGAAGAGAAAATCAGATTATGCATCATGAGACATTTCAAAAGCTGCTTGATTCATTTTTGCCTTCAACTATCCTAACAGGCTGAAAATATGACATTTAAAAAATAAAATTATAAAGCATTACATAAATCTTGACAAGTTATCTTTTTTTCCAAGTCATCTGTACAAAAACATAATCAATAATCATAAATATATAAAAATATGAAGGTGAACAGTAGAGATAAAAATGTGATCCTGATATTTTTTTTCAACTTTTATTAGATATTTTCTTCATTTACATTTCAAGTGTTATCCAGAAAGTTCCCTATATCCTCCCCCCTCCCGGCCCTGCTCCCCTACCCACCCGCTCCCACCCCTTGGCCCCGGCGTTCCCCTGTATTGGGGCATATAAAGTCTGCATAACCAAGGGCCTCTCTTCCCACTGATGGCCAACTAGGCCATCCTCTTCTATATATGCAGCTAGAGACACGAGCCCAGGGGGTACTAGTTAGTTCATAGTTCTTCTTCCACCTATAGGGTTGAAGACCCCTTCAGCTCCTTGGGTACTTTCTCTAGCTCCTTCTTCCTTGGGAACCCTGTGTTCCATCTAATAGCTGACTGTGAGCTTCCACCTCCATGCTTGCCAGGCATTGGTATATTTTCCCCCAAGACAGCTATATCCGGGCCCTTTCAGCACCATCTTGCTGGCATATGCTATAGTGTCTATGTTTGGTGACTGATTGTGGGATGGATCCCTGGCAGCCGCATCCCAAACACTCCTTGGGCATTTTAGAGAAATCTTTGTTGATTTTGATTTTCAATGTACCTACCAGTTAATAAGTATCTTCATCCTACTCTATTCAGAAATCATTATGCTGACAGTCCAAAAATGTATAAAATGTAAGCATATTGATATATGAGAACAGTGCCATCCAGTTAAAAAGCACAGTACTGGAATGTGGCTGAACAGAGACAGCTTGTTTAATGTTTGCCTTCTTGAGCTGGGTCTATTTTTTTTTTTTTTGTCTATTTTTGGTTGTAAGCCTTTAATGGCTGTGCCATCTCACCAGCCCTTGAGCTATGTTTTAGAAGAATGATGCTGTTTGAAGCAGTGGCAAGGACTTTTCAGATAAGAAAGTTTAGGATAAAGGATACAGAGTAGGAGAAATCCTAATTCTCAGCTAAACTTTGCTAACTTACAGCTAGCTTTAATGAAGAAGTATCGAATGGACAGTGACAGTCCTTCAGCATTTAAAAGTACGGCTAATCTGGTCTTAGACACATCTTTCCAATAGTTTTCTGAAAAGGAGTTTGTACTGCTTTTCACCAAGACTGGAACATCGTATTGATTTCTGTAAGCTCTCCAATGCCAGTTCTTTCTGTCTACCTTCTTTTTGATGCTCCAGTTTAGACCTTACCTCACCTGCTAGGCATCCTGCTGTTGGAAAAATTTAGCCTGAACATCATCCATTTTCCTTCTGGTTCTAAAAGAAGGCCAGAGCACTTTTAGCTCCTTGTTCATTTATTTACTGAAAAAAAAAAAATGTATGTTCCCGAGAACATTTTACCCAAATCATGTTGAGAAGAGGAGACAGATTTTGATGAGGTACTTTCCATATTTCCAGTTTGGGATACTTTGCAGTGTATCTGCATAAATTGGCTCCATTGCAAGTTGGCCTGTTGGCTTGACAAACTAAAGGAAAGATAATTTGAAAAAAAAATGTTAAGATCCCTGAAACTAAAACACTTCAGGCAAATGGGAGAACTTATAAAGTTAAAAAATAAAAGTGACATGTTATCAAAGTAAATCAGAAAAATGTAGGCCCATATTTAGTTTGTCTCTGAACTGATAAATCATTTTGAAAATTTTCCCTAAAACTTCTACTTATAAAATAACAGACTGCAAAATACATTTGTTGGCAATGTGAGAGTGAATAGATTTATTATATACTGCATAGAGGTCCCTATAAAGAGTTAAAAGTATTGCTAGCAATATGTAAATAGTGAATGGAAATTAGTGATCAGAAATCTATACTAAAAGTAGAACTTGATCGTAATTGTAGAGATACATTTGAACTCTCGTAAACAACAATAACAATCAAAAATAATGCCATTCAATATTATTTTGGTTAAATAAGTTAGTCATTTTGTAGTCATCCTCCAATATCTGAAAGAGCACTAAAACTGTTTGTGGCTGGGCATTGTTAGGGCACAGGACCTATTTGTAAAACAAAAGAACAGTTGTTAATAGCTGTCAAGAGAAGAAATGATATGACAATGGGTAAGTTATCCCTCCTCAGGCCACAGATGCTTTTGACATAATGAAAATTGGGAAGGTCGAGTGCTCAAATATTTCCACAGCATGTCAAATAAAACCAAGCCATGAATAACTTAAACAATGGTACTAATGGTGACACACAGGGATATTTAAGATAATAATTTCTTAATTTTATAAGTTTTATTCACAAATTCATTTTATAGATTTTTATTTTATTCAACTGATTTCTATGATATAAATGTTTATTCAAGTTTAAATGACATATAGTCCTTAAGCCACTCCCATCTTCTATCTGTTAAGCCATGTTAGTGTTTCCACACAGAATAGGGTAGTTTCACATATGAATTCACAGCAGTTGTGACATGTGCACAAGATCAAGCCAGACACACATTGCAGCCTGGAGAGAAAGTTAGAGCACAAAGTCCAACACTCACTGAGAAGCTGTTGACAGTGGACAGCTCCTGGGAGAGGACTTGGTTTTCTTTGTAGATGTGGCCTTGTAGGCTGATCCCACCCCAGGATATGGCCCCACACCCAGTAGTTCACTGGGCAACAAAAATTGTATGCAATGAGTCATTAAATTTTTTTTTAAAAAGCATGAAGTTCGGGAAGATAGGGAGATGGGTTGGATCTGAGTAGACTTAGGAGAAGTAGAGACCCCTATGGTCAAACGACATTGTATAAAATTCTTGAAGAATTAATAAAAATAGTTGTTCAAGAAATATGGACATATAAGTATACCTTTATCACCACAAATAGACATATATTTTCACCAACAGTACATTCATATATACATATAAATATATATGATGATGTGTCAAGATTATCTTTTTTGTTGCTTTATTTTTTCCATTTTTTTAATTTAATCTTTTTTACACTCCATATTTATCCCCCTCCAGATCCACCCTCTGACTGTTCTACATTCCATACCTCCTCCTCCTGTCTTCAAGAAGATGTCCCCACCCCCAACCACCACCTCACCAAACCTCCTCACTCCCTGGGGCCTCCAGTCTCTTGATGGTTAGGTGCATCTTCTCTGACTAAACCCAGACCTGGAAGTCCTCTGCTGTATATGTGTTGGGGGCCTCATATCAGCTGGTGTATGCTGCCTGGTTGGTGGCCCAGTGTCAGAGAGTTCTTGGGGGTCCAGGTAAATTGAGACTGCTGGTCCTCCTATAGGGTCGCCCTCCTCCTCCTCAGCTTTCTCCAGCTTTCCCCTAATTCAACCACAGGGGTCAGCAGCTTCTGTCCATTGGTTGGGTGCAAATATCTGCTTCTGGTTCTTTAAACTGCTTGTTGGGTCTTCCAGAGTGTGGTGATGCTAGGTCCTTTTTTTTGAGCACTCCATAGCCTCAGTAATAGTGTCAGGCCTTGGAACCTCCCCTTGAGCTGGATCCCAGTTTGGGCCAGTCACTGGACCTCCTTTTCCTTAGAATCTTCTCCATTTTTTGTCTCTACATTTTTTTTTTTAGACAGAAGCAATTCTGGGTCAGCTTTGACTGTGGGATGACAACCCCATTTCTCTACTTGATGCCCTGTCTTTTTATTACAGGTGAGCTCTACAAGTTCCCTCTCCCCACTGTAGGGCATTTCATCTAAGGTCCCTCCCATTGAGTCCTGAGTCTCTCACTTTTCTCGTCTCTGGTACATTCTAGAGGGTCCCACATTTCCTCCCTCCCATGGTTGCCTGTTTCAAAGTTTTCTGCTAGCCCTTGGGGCTTCAGTCCTGTTCCCCCAACCCAATAAATGATCATGTTCCCCTTTTCCTCTCCCTGTTCCCTTTCCTATCAAGGTCTCTTCCTCCACCTGCCTCCTGTGATTGCTTTCTTCTCCCTCCCAAGTGGGATTGAGGTGTCCTCTCTTTGACCCTTTGGCTTGTAAACCTTCTTGAGTTCTGTAGATTATATCCTGGGTATTTTGTACTTTTTGACTAAAATCCACTTATCAGTGAGTACATACCATACATGTCCTTTTGGGTCTGAGTTACCTCACTCCGGATGATATTTTCTAGTTCCATCCATTTGCCTGCAAAACTCAGGGTGTCCTAGTTCTTAATAGCTGAGAAGTATTCTAGTGTATAAATGAACCACATTTTCTGTATCCATTCTTCCATTGTGGGACATCTGGGTTGTTTTCCAATCTCTGGCTATCACAAATGAGGTCACTATGAACATAGTAGAACAAGATTTTCATTTAATATTATCAGCTGCAGTGCATATTTTTTTCATACAGTATATATGCTTGAAGATACATTTTTAAGAATTAGAATAGGAGATAGTTTTTTTAGAGACACTGTCAGTTCATGGAGATCTCTTTTCACATAATATATCTGCCAAGTGACACGTAAGTCTAGCCAAGCTTTTGCTTTTGGGTGATGACAACATGATAAAGCATTTTTATGAAATGAAAATTCATTTGTTTCTATCTCCAAGGTGATTCTGGAGAGGTCTAGAGAAATACAGAGTACATGGCAACTTTCAGTGAAGGCCTGGCTTTGACTTCCTTAATTTACTCTGGAACTTGAGGTGCCTAATGCATAAAATTTAAATTGTACTTGATTTTAAATACAATTTATGTAGGTAGTAAGTGAAATACACATAATTAGAGTATACTCCAAGCAGTCAAAGAGATGGAAAATCATTTATCCTTCTGATAGCATATCCAATTCCAAGTGATCAGCTTTAACCATTATACACATGATATACACATGAGCAAAACTAAATAGACTCAGTGGATATATATATATATATATATATATATATATATATATATATATATATATAATATCATTTAAGTCACCTTACATTTGCTCCCACTATTGTTTTAAATATTTAGCCATACTAGTCTTTTCCACACACAGCAGTGTAGTTGTACATATGAAACTGACTATTTGTCAGGACTCCATAGAAAGAAAACCACCAAAAAGCTTCTGGTGGTATGCTGCAGTTCGTTGCCACTTCCGAGTACTTTGGTTGATTAGAAGCATGTGCTGAATCAAGACATGGGCTGAGGCCAGATCCATGCTGAGAAAAGAATGGGAAGGACACGTGATGTTTAGAGGGTATAAATAGGACTCCACAGAGTGAAAGAGATAGAGCCTGGCTTGCTGGTACAGCTAGCTGTGTGCTGCTTGTGGGTTTCAAGTCTTTGCTGAACTTCACTTTCCTGAGAGGCACAGCCAAGAGAATTTCTCCTGACGTTTCTTTTGGTCCCTCCTCCTGACTTGATCAAAGGCTGAGGCATGGCTGTCTCTGCTAGGTCATATAACTGCTGTTGATGTTAACCTGACTCTACTGAACTGGACAGCTGGTATATTTGTAAAGCATTTCTGAGTGGATCAAGCTGCCTCTGCCTGCTAACTTGGGAACTAATTTTCTGATTTCCAGTCAATACAAATGAGAGTTGCTCCAAAGAACCTTTCTAAACAGGTCTACTTCCCCTATATCCTTTCTTTTTCACCTCTGGTGGTGGTGGATTACAAAGGAGGTTAAAGCATTTAAGAACATCACTAGAAATAGGATTTGAAAAAAAAATGAGTTACAGAGAGAGAAAGGCATAAATGCCACGCCATAGCTAAAGAGATATATTGACAATTGATAGCTTTTGAAAACACACACACACACACACACACACACACACACACACACACACAGATCTGTAGACATGGGAAGCAGCATGGGTTCGTATAGATGAGGTGATTATGAAAGTATAGTCCTTAGTCCTTAAGTCATACAAACTCCAAGGCATGCGACCTCACAAGGATCTTTGATCAAACAGACACTTGAGTCAGTCCTAATGGTATTATTTATTTATACTTTGGAATTTTTCACTGTGTTAGAAATAGTATAACTATCCTAATTTCCTGAGAAAATTTTGGTATATATGCATTTGTTTTATTTTCTGTTGCTGTAATAATCACCACTATCTAAAGTTACCTAAATGATGAAAAGGTTTATTTTGGCTTGCACTTACATGTCAGTCTACAGAGTCACAGCTCATTGACTGATTTGTTTTCATTGGCCTCAAGCTTAATTTTGTTATATAGCCCAGGCTCATCTGCCCAGAGCATGTTGCTGATCACAGTGGGCTGGACTCCACATATCTAGTAGCAATCAAGAAACTGTCGGTCAGACCTGCCCAAAGTCCAACATTATCCAGGCAATTCTTCCCCTGAGTTTCTTTTTTACCAGATTCCTCCAAATTGTGTCAAGCTGACAATCAAAATTAATCAGCATTCCATATTTGTGCCTTAGAAGGTTCCATAGCATCCATTTTTTATTTACAGAGTTAAGCACTGACTGTTGTGTCAGCTAGGAATACAAGGTCAACTTGCTGAAAATGATCAAGTGTGGAAAGCAGAATGATCAAGGTCTATTTAAGATAGTCAGTGTTCCTCTCCTCCGTGAGATAAACCAAGATTGGAAGGGAGAATGAAATGGAAACGTAATAGAGAAGGAGCTTCAGCCCTATGAAGACAGTAACGTTTTTGACTTAAAAACAGAGCATGAACTTAATCAGATGCCTACTAGAACAGATACATTATCAGAGGCAACCTAGAGTTGGGTGTGACCCTTTGAGAACGTTTTCCTGCTCTATTTTGTCTTTGTGACTTTACTCTCTCTCTTTTTAAATTTTTTTATTAGATATTCTCCTCATTTACCTTTAAAATGCTATCCTGTTTCCTAGTTTCCTCTCTGAAAGTCCCCTATACACTCCCCCCACCCGGCTTCCCAACTCACCCACTCCGGCTTCCTGGCCCTGGCATTCCCCTGTACAGGTAAGTCCACTCTTGAGCCAGAGCCTCAAGAAGAAAGCAACCCCATAGAGCAGAGTACATGAAAAATCTCACAGAAGCCATGAGAAAATTCTCTAGGTTGGTGACAATGTTATTAGGAGAAAAAAAAAAAAAAAGACTGAAGAAAATATGCAAATTTGGAATAAGCACAGAAATGATACTGTGTAATTTGTAAGCTCTCAGGTCAACGTGCTCACATCACTGTGCACTCCTGCAGCAGTAGATGTCCCACTAATAAGAGCTTGCTGAGTGAACAACATTATATTTTTATGGATTTCATTTAAAAAAAAAACACATTACCTAATTAGATGGAAAGACTTAACAGCAGATTTTATTTTACTGTAAAACTCAAGCACTTTCCAGAATGAGCATAACATTTTCCTCGAGGGCTTTATTTGAATGAGAATTTTGAAACACGGCAACTGCAGAATCTGTTTTTCCTGTGAGTAATTATAGAAAAGATAACTAATGGGGGAATCTGCTGAGAAAACATAAATTCCTCTTGATATAGATTAAATCTGAAATATTGAAAATCATAAAACCATTGAATATATTTTATACAAGTATCAATCTATGAATGACAGACTTGAACTTATAATATTCTTCCCTTTTTTATTATCTACTATCCAGTAGCACTGCCCTGGGTGTTCTGTGCTCAAGGCAGCTTCATTACTATTACTTGACTTCCCCTTTGAATGGTTAAAATCGATTGAAAAATAAAATAAAAATATAAAAGCAGACCACCGAGGTAGAAGTATCAGCTTAATTAGCAGGCGAGCTGATTTTGTATTTAGTTCTTTATAGAAAATTTCTGAACACACGTTATCTCCCTAATAATAAACCAGAGAATTAAACAGAAAAAAATATATATATTACAGGACTCTCTGCCTGGGTTTTGGAGTGATTTCTCCTGTGAGTCACCATATGGAGGCGTGACAGACCATGAGTTCCCATAATCAGCTGAATGCTGAGGCAGAAGAGAGAACAGGAGATACTGACCTACATCTCTTGCCTCTGTCTTAAAATACTCAGTATGTGTAGTTTTCATTCTGCCAAAGGAAGATCATTCAGGAATGTTTTTAAAAGTCTGTGTATAACAACTTGGAGCACTGTCATAGGTGGACAAGCATCAGAAGAGGAAGAAACCTCCCTTACATAGTGCGGCTTCTTCCTTCACCTGGAGATTCTGTGGGATCTGAAGAAAACTGACTGTTGTTCTTGCAATTCCTCACTCTTGCCTGATGATAATGCTAGTTGTTGTTGTGCATTTATCATGGTCATCTGTCCCTGTAGATAGATCTCAGCACATCTTTTCCTTAGAGGCCACACCAAAGCACTCTGCACACTTCATAGACCTATCCTCATGGACATTTTCATTAGCATATGAAATGCACTCTTCTAGACTGATGAAACATATAAAAACTACCTGGTAGAATATAATGGAGAAGAGGAAGGCTGATGGGGAGTGTCTTCTGACACTAAATAATCACAGGAAATCAAAATGCTAGCCCTGACATGCTTGGCCATTTTGGGAACGAACTTAAACAAATAAAATCTGAAAGTAAACATGGTACTATCCACAGGAGTTTGGCAGAGACTGACAATCAATTATCAACTATGACTTCTGTGGCACAATGCAATGCGGCCATCATCCACATAATGTGGCTGACACTGACTTTCCCCCTACTTACTAAAGAGCAGCCACTGTAGTCCTGTTCTTGTAGAAAAAAAAA
Organism: Mus minutoides; assembly: GCA_902729485.2. NCBI lineage: Eukaryota > Metazoa > Chordata > Mammalia > Rodentia > Muridae > Mus > Mus minutoides. Next base: position 10,748 of record LR750883.1, on the reverse strand, counting down.
AAACACTCAGAAAATAGATGTCAGGGTCAAGAAGTGGGAGTGGGTGGGTAGGGGAGCAGGGCGGAGGGGAGGATATAGGGAACTTTTGCGATAGCATTTGAAATGTAAATAAAGAAAATATCTAATAAAAAATTTTCTGGAAAAAAAAAAAGAAAATAAATGTCTTTGCTTCACGTTCATGCCTTAAATGTATTTACCTGGCATCATCACTGTGTTGAGAGACAGGGCTTTTTAGTACTAAGAGCCAGTTCTTCCATGACTCTCCAGATACCAGATTACAGTAAGAAGTAAAATTTCACCCTTATTCTCTATTTTAAAGTAAACTATTTTTAGTTGTTCTTACAACTACTGCCTTTGATGTGCTGCAGTTTATATATAGAGAGAAATGTGATTTATTTATATCCACTGAGATTTCCTAGAAGCACCAGTGTTCACATTCATTTTCTGACGTATCCTACTGTTTTGTTTTGTTTTTTTCTTCTTTCATATACCTCACTATAGCTTTCTGAAACTCAAATTAATCTTATTTTCTACCGTCTTTCTCTAGTTCTTGGGAGGGACATCTGTATAGATTTTGCTTAACTTGAGAAATAGCTGATAAAATATCAGCTATTTCTAAAGATACCTTACATTGCCTAAGGAAGTTTTGCGAGTTTTATCTTCATTCTGGAACATTTAAGCAGGGTTTTGTCTGTTGAAAAAAAGTAACTTCTTCAGCTCTTCAAACTCAAAAAAGATGAATTCATAAGATGATCTCTAGGCTACTTTGGCTCTTAAAGTTCTATTATTATTTTAATGAAACAATACAAAAGTAACACTGTTTAAAGTTTTAAGCCTGTTCAACATAGATCTTGAAATCCCATAACCATATATGCAAGAAAGCCCATCTCATCATTCGTTCAAGAAAGCTGAAGTCAATTTAAAGTCATGCTAAATGGGCACTGTAGGTGTCAATTAGTGGTGAGAAGAACTGTACAGTCACCCATCAAATGACCTCATCTGCTTGAGAGCCTCTCATGCCCATCCAACGAACAGAAGCCAGGGACGTGGGGGCAGAATTAGGGGAAAGCTGGAAGAAACTAAGGAGGAGGGCAACCCCATAGGAAGACCTGCAGTCTCAACTAACCTGGACCCCCAAGATCTCTCAGACACTGATCCACCAACCAGGCAGACTACACCAGCTGGTGTGAGTCCCCTGACACATATACAGCAGAGGACTGCCTGGTCTGGCCACAGTGAGAAAAGACAAACCTAACCGTTGAAAGACTTGAGGCCACAGGGAGTGAGGAAGTCTGGTGGGGTAGGGTTGGGGTGAGGGTTGGGTACATCCTATTGGAGACAGAGGAGGAGGAATGGGATGAGATATAGTGAGAGGGTGATCTGGGAGGAGAATAGAAAAGCTTTAGATGGGCATATCTTTTTTTACATGGCTATACTTTCTAATTATTGCTTTGTAATTAAACACAAATTATTGTCTAGGAGGAATTTTATTGTCATGGGGAAGAGGGGGTCAAATATCATAGAAAAATTGCATTAATTGAAAAAGAATAATTTAAATATTCAGTGTGGAAAAAAACACTATCTTTCTGTCTGCCCTGAATAGTGGTTTTCTGAATGTTTCTATTACCTATTCTGTACACTGTTCTTGTACACTTATACAATTCATGTCAACTTGCTCCTGTCAATATATACTATCAAAATTGTTCTCACTCTCTTCTGACTCAAACAAAAACTGTGTAACATTTTTACAAAAAGTGGAAGAATGTGTGTTGCTTTAACAACAATAATTGTAACACAATAAATGTTCAATTAATGTTGTTATTCTACTAGAACTGTCAGATGGTATGTGTCCTGGCATTTAGTCCTAGCAGCATACAGATGAATGACACCCCTGTGTCATGTGAACACTGCCCATGAAGCTGAAGATGGTGCTAAAACATGGTCACACTTTCTTTTAGAGATCAGGAATAAATGTTCTTGTGGTATTAGTAGAAGCAATATCCAAAAACAATTATGTATTCACTATGAATCATCTATTAGAAGCACTAAAATGTAGACTGATTCAAAAGAAAATTTAAGGGCATGTATACAAATATATATATATATATATATATATATATATATATATATATATATATATATATATATATACAAGTGTTATTTCATATTAAATAGGTTAATACCCTTGGAGCAATATGATGAAATACTTGAAATATCTTTTCTACATAGCAGAAATGACACCATTAGCAAAAGTAGCAAAACTCCTGTACATCTCTACAGTCAGGTATTAATTACACACTATTCTATACAAATTAATTTCTACTTTACATTATTGAACAGCCTATGAATAAAACATCAACTAAAAATGTAAGCACATGCAAAGTGACATCATTGCTGGAGGGTTTCCTAGACAACGTCCCTAATAGGCTTTCCTTATTTTAAGTCTCAACTCAGAGAGCCTTAAAGTATATTCATAACATAGAAACTAGGACAACTGTTGTAGACTTATAAATCTGGAGTTATTGCTTCCGAATGCTTAAAAGAAGGGCGAGTCAGTTTTTATTTTATAGACTTATATTAACCTAGCAACTAAAGATAGTATTTACTCATGTGGAACCATCGTCCCTATGTAGTCTTAAGAAATCTATACTTTATGTTTATGTTCTCATAGGTATGTGTGTGTGTGTGTGTATTCTATGATTATATGTATACCATATTGCATATGAAAAAATGTGACCTGCTAACATAAATGAAAGAACACTTTTATGCCTCGCAGACCAACACAACATTCAGTAAGCTTATTATCTGTTAGTCCCATCTGCTCTGACAGTTTACATAATGATTTCAGTGGGTATAGTCTTGTAATTGGGGAATTTTTCTTTCAGGCAGCTAAAGAGGTGTATTTATTTGCATTTTCCCATAATGTTAAGTATGATTCAAACCCTAAAGTATTTATTAGCTGCCAATTGAGGCTTACTTTTTCATGTTGCATTAAAATGTTGTTCTTTTTCTAAGTTATGGTATTTTCCAATCTCTCTTGTTATTATCTTTCCCATTCCTTGATCATACTTAAAATTTTAAAAAAATGACCTATATTTACTAACAGGCAAAGTATTCTGAAGCAGACGCCTTTCTTCAGCTTCCAAGAGGCAGCAGTAACTGCCTTGGTCCATTGTTAAAACAAACCACCTCCTGGTGGTTTTCAATCTTCCTAATGCTGTGCTTCCTTTTGTTTTCATTAGAAATTATTTTTATTTATATTTCAAATGTTATCCCCTTTCCTAGTTGCTCCTCTGAAAACCCCCTATACCCTCCCACTTCCCCCTGCTACCCAACCCACCCACTCAAACTTCCTGGCACTGGTATTCCCCTACAATGGGGCATAGAACCTTCACAGGACCAAAGGCCTCTCCTCCCATTGATGACTGCTAGGCCATCCTTTGCTACATATACAGATAGAGCCATGAGTCTCTCTGTGTGTTTTCTTTGATTGGTGGTTTAGTCCCAGGGATCTCTGGGGTTACTGGTTATTTCATATTGTTGTTCTTCTTAGGGGACTGCAAACCCCTTCAGTTCCTTGGGTACTTTCTCTAGCTCCTTTATTGGGGACTCTGTCCTCCATCTAAAGGATGACTGTGAGCATACATTTCTGTATCAGTCAGGCACTGGCAGAGCCTTTCAGGAGACAGCTATATCAGTCTTCTGTCAGCAAGTTCTTGTTGGCATCTGCAATAGTGTCTGGGTTTGGTGGTTGTTTATGGGATGGATCTCCAGATGGGGCAGTCTCTGGATGGTCATGCCTTCAGTCTCAGCTCGGAACTTTGTCTCTGTAATTCCTTTCATGGGTATTTTGACTTTTTAATACAGTTCTTCAAGCTGGGATGATCTCCAACCAAAAAAGCATTTTCTTTGTTACTTCATAACTGTAATTTCACTGCTGTTATGAATCCTAATGCAAATATTTTTTTGAGATAGAGGTTTTCCAAAGAGGCCATTTGCCAAAGCAGTTGAGAACTGCATCTTAGACTGAATAATTCATAAATAATAACAGTTTATTCCTTACAGTTCTAAAGGTTGGGAGGTGCCTGTAGTTTCAGTGTCTCGGAAGGGAACTGTTTTATAGAAAGTTCTTTATGTGACTTTGAGAGGCTATAGGGAAGGAACCAACAAGCCACATCAAGCTTCTTTTTGAGAGATGACAATCTAATTTCAGTCAGGAAGACTCTGCATCTGTGTGTCAGTCATCTCCCAAGGACTTGGTGGACGACGTCTTCTAACACCATTATGTTGAAGACTCAATTTCAACTTAATATTTAAGATCATATCACTGACTAATGCTTCCTTGATCTTTTTTTTTTTTTTATATTCCTACAGAAGATTGCATATCTCTTTTCATTGTATGGCCAAAAAAGAAGGAAGTAAATTCTGGACAACTGTCTTATTTCTTCCCATCAAACTGTGTACTTTCCCCTCTAAGTTTTATCTGGACTTTGATATTTGAATGTTACAATTACCCTATATGTATTACTTAGTGGTGAGTCAGACCTGGCAGTATGCATATGCTTCTTTCTTCATCTAGTTCCCATAGAGGCTTGTGAAGGTCTTTTTAATGTAGTTACATATTTTTCTCCATTTTGTTTCCTTTACCCAATACCTCTCACACATCACTCCCCTTTCTATGGAAATGTCTTTTACATTGTTTGGGATTAAAGGTGTGTACTAAGGTCATGTCTATATTCCAGCAAGAGCAGCAATGTTGCTGAATTAAAATTCTTCTATAGCTAATGATGTAAGTGGCAAGCCTAGGATCTCTGGGATCTTGGAACAACTTTGGTTTATCCTAAAATGTTTGGTGGTAAACAAGTCTGTGGTAGGTGGAGAAACTAACCTTAGGGAAAAAAAGGAAAGGCCAGCAAATTATGACTTATTCTATTTGTAGTTGGTATTGTTAGTATTGGTAGATGTTTTGGGTAGCTGCAAAAGAAAGTATTATAAATATGTATTAAATTGTTAATGAACATAGTCAAATTTAAGAGTTTAAATGGAAGTATAATACATAGATAGATAAAGTTATTCCTAGAAACCATAAATTATAAAGTTAAAACAAAATTACCAGGCCTGAGCTATCATTCTAATGAGGTTAAGCAGGGCACTTCTAAGGCTTCCAAAATAATATAGACATTTATCATAAATGTAAATTATTCACTGAGTATAGGGAGACACTATTCATGGGTTTTGGTTTTAAGACATTGAGAACTCCAGCTGGAACCAAGATGGAAAGAGTCCCTCACATGATGACTTGTTCTAAGAGTGCTAGAGAACGGTAGGCAAGCTACTGGGGGAGAGTTTTTGTCAACAGTATTACTTAGTTGCCAGTCTTGCAGTTACATTCCTGAACATTCATTCAAGAAGTACACACTGGTGCATTCATGGTCAGTCAGTATTCAGACAGCTAGCCATTTTTTGAATTTGAGGTCTTCTCCACAAGATGAAATCTATAGCTGGTAATGTAAATCTAGTTAGAAAATGTGTGATTAGAGAAGGGATAGGTCCTTGTGAGAAAATTAGTAATGCTGTTTTACTAAGTGGACATGAAATATCCATCCAATAGCTATCTAAATTATATTTATACCCATGCAAGAGTGCTGCCATTAGCTTTGGTCATGGAAGTCCTTTTTTCATTGGGCAATAGTAATTGCAGAGCCGCATAACAGGACAAATTGCTAAGAATGAGGAATTGCTGAATGCCCACCCATAAATGGGACAGTGGTGATTGACAGCACAATAATTGCTCAAGACTGAGCTTGTCAACATCCTGTCTTGGCAAGGAGAGAAAGAGAAACTAAGGGATGACAGCATGAGGCCTCACCCTCACCCATCAAGTGCCTACAGGTAGACCATGGTAGCTAGAATGGAGGCCATACTCCTTCCTGAAGAATTCAGGAAATAGGAGAGATATTTTCTCCAGAGGTATGAGCACTGGTAAGGAATCCATGTAAATAATACTTACCAAGGAAATTGTTGGATAAGTAGACAGACAGAGGAAGGGGGTTGAGTCAGAACAGGATGAGACCGAAGAAGATTACGGCAGATGGATATCTCAAAAATACATACATGTGTGAAAATACCGGAATGAAACCAAGTATCCGTATAATTATCAAACAATAATGAAAATAAGTTAAGAAATATGGAGATAAAGTGTGGAGCAGAGACTGACAGAAAAGCCATTCAGAGACTGCCCCACCTGGGGATCCATCTCATATACAGTCCCTAAACCCAGATGCTATTGCAGATGCCAAGAAGTGCTTGATATGGAGCCTGGTATGGCCTTCTCTTGAGAGGCTCTACCAGAGCCCAACAAATACAGAGGCAGATTCCCATAGCCTGAGAAGATGGACTGAGTGCAGGGTCCTTGATAGAGGATTTGGAGAAGGGACTGGAGGAACTGAAGGGGTTTGCAGCTCCTTGGGGGGAGTAACAGTGTCAAAAGGCCAAATGCCCTCCCTCCCCCAGCTTCCTGGGACCGGACCACCAACCCAAGAGTGCACATGGAGGGACCCATGGGTCTGGCCACATATGTGGCAGAGAATGGCCTTGTTGGACATCAGGGGGATGAGTAGCCCTTGGTCCTGTGGGGGTTTGATTCCCCAGTGGAGAATAATGCCAGGGCAGGAAAGCAGGAGTGGGTGGGTAGGTAGCACCCTCATAGTGGCAGGGGGAAGGGGAAAGGGATAGGGGCTTTCTGGAGGGGAGACCTAGAGAGGGGATAACATTTGGAATGTAAATAAAGAAAATATCCAGGCTGGAGAGATGGCTCAGTGGTTAAGAGCACTGATTGTTCTTCCAGAGATCCTGACTTCAATCAGCAACGACATGGTAACTCATAACCACATGGTAACTCATAACCATTTGTAATAGGATCAAATGTCCTCTTCTAGTGTGTCTGAAGACAGCAACAGTGAACTCATATAAATAAAAAAATAAAAGTAAATCTTAAAATAATATCAAATTAAAACAAACAAAAATAAAAATAAAATGAGTCCTCATTCTATGTTTCATTAACCATAAAAAAATGGTGAACATTTTCTTAGCTAAAAACATAATTTTAAAATAATTTTTAGATAAATGAACAATGAATATGTTTTCATGTCAGTTTCTGAAAATGTTAAAACTATATGCATTAATTAGAGACATTAAAATGAAAATATTAAATTGAGACTATATGCACTATGGTAAAGGAATCAATATGATTTTCCTGAATTTGAAGGCAAGGGATGATGAGAGGAAGCTTCTGGAAGCTAGGGCCTCAAATAAGAACATGGCTCTGTCAATACTTTTAGTCCATTTGAAACTTCTGCCATGCAAAATAGAAACTATGTTGTTTTAAACCATAAATTTGTATTAATCCATTGTAATAACAACAGAAAAGTTATGTATGGAGCATAACTAAATGCATTTTATTATTTTGATCTTATCATAATATTCTGAAACTAGAATACACTCGTTCTAAGGAGACAAAAAACACACATTCTTTCACATTTCTACATAAAGTTTCAAGTTCTCTAAATGCTGAATTTGATCAGAAACTATGTGATTCTATTTGAAGTGTTTCCTGGTAATGATAATTTAGCTCAACAAAGGGTTTATGTATTCACTGCACAGGTAGGTGAGTACAAAGGAGAACTGAGAAACAAATCTGCTTTATAAATACTTAGAATCATTGTATGTCTATTTTAATATTAAATTAAGCCATTATTTCCTGTATAGTTATCTTTTAATTGCACCTTTTGGGATACCTCAGCAGGAGAGGCATAATTATAAGGTGTAACATGAGCAATTTCATTTTCCTTTCTATTTATTCAGTGACTAAGAATGGTTGAAAATTGTGTTCTTATTTTACTGTTATGGTATTCAGATATTCTGATTTGAATAAGACTGCAGAAGGGTTTATGAGCAATTACTTGTTCACACATTGAAACTACAGCCCTCATTAAAATATAATCATCAAGTTCTACTTTATACAATAGTGAAAACACACAATGCATCTATTGTCAATTTACTTCATAAGAATAAAAGAGGTATCTATGTTAGAAAACCTGTATCCTTGAGACTGAACTTCCAGTGCAGGTAAATCTATGGATGTCAGCACCCTACCTGACACTTATTCCCAAAAGAAGATTCAAAGTAACAAGACTGAGAAAGACTCAGACTTACTTTCAAAGCAACAGAACTATTTGCCTGAACACAGGCATATAAATTCTTGAAAAAGAAAACTAGCTTGTTTTCTTTGAGCATTGTCAACAGAGGTAATATATAATAAATGTGTCCATTTTATTTGCTGAGGTAAACCAATATAGCTCATTGCTTGCCAACTTCACGTGGAAAGCTAAATGATCCATCAGAACTATAACACCATGAAGAAAGGTTTCAAATGAATATCTAAGCATTTCTACATCTTGGTTGTCAAAATAATAGGTTTCATGCTTTCCATCAGTTGCTTATAGCAGTGGAAAACTTCATAAATATGCAACTAACACTATTTTGTGAAATTTCATATTTTCAACTATGGGCTTTGTTTTGGTAAACATTAATGATGATGCTATGTATGTACACAAAATCCATTTACATATTTGAATACATGTATGCATAGAGACCATCCCACCACAATATACAGATTCTACAAGTAGATATTTTAAGTATATTAATAGTTTTTTTAAAGCCAAATACATTCTAATCACTAAAATTCTATTATGAGAGTAAGAATGTCATGCACTAATAAGCCCCCATTTGCTTAAAGGAAACATAAGTCTCAATAACATTGGGAAACCAAACTGTAAAGAAAGCTTATTATAACTCTACTAAAACTTGGGATATTTTAAGTGCATGCAAACACTTGTTTTTGCATATATCAGAAGGTCATGCATGTAGTTTAATAGGAAAGAATTTGCTTTGGTTTGATCTGCAGCACATGCACATTTTTTCTTTCATTAATTGATATTAAACAGAGAGAGAGAGAGAGAGAGAGAGAGAGAGAGAGAGAGAAGAGATTCTTTAAGAAATAATATACATTAATTGTAGGCTTAGATCTTTTCCAAAACCTACTTTAATAAGGGTTTTCAAATGCTTTAACCTTGCTTCTAACTCATTGTTTGAGGATAGGAAAGAAAATATGGTAAATAGGACAATGAGATGTGGACATGTTTAGAAATAGTTCTTTGGAGTGATTCCAATCTCTGTAGTCAGGATACCTGGAGTCTAGTTCACTAGTGTCAGGATACCAACCTTCAGTCTAGTTCAAAAGCATCAGCAGTGCCATGATCCAGCAGAAACCACCAGGCCTCTGCCTAATAAGCTGTGACAACCAGGACGAACCAGAATGCTAAGAGTTCTCTGTTGTGCCTCTCTCAAAGAATTGAACATCAGAGAGACCAACAAAGTGCTGCAAGTCTATCTATGCAAGTACTCCATCACTGTCTGTTGAGTCCTATTTATACTTCCTCCAACTATCACATGTCCTGTCATGTGTCTTGCCTCAACAAACTAACATGCTTCAAACTAACTAACATGATATTTCATGTTAGTCTGCATTGTGTGACAGAACCATAAACTTACACTTCAATTAATCTTATTTAGTTACAAGCTAATAAACTAAAGATCTATCCATAGTCATTTGCAACACTCAGGTTAGAAATTTAAGGAAAAAAAGGCATCACACACACACACACACACACACACACACACACACACACACACAATATACTTAACTCTTTTATTTGCTTTAACCTCTTTTCCATAGTATAGAAAAATCTCTAAGTGTCCACTGGTATAAGACCTTAGGTTATTTGGCTGGACTGTGTTTAAGTTTATCTACTACATTGTATATTTGTCCAACCATAACACCTGGCAAGAAGCTTATGCAATGTTTTCTAAGATGCTTGACTTGCCTAAGAAAAGGAGTTTTAAAGAAAGACAATTAAAACCTGCTTGTTCTGGCAAAGGAATGTAGATGATTGGTTTTTGTTTTTTTGTTTTTTTAACCACAATCTCCAACTGGTCCGAAGTAGCCAACACATATTCTATGAGTGCAATGAGACCTAAACATTCATAGAATTCTTACCAAGGAACACAAGTCACACTAAATAGGATGAAAATAAGATGCTTTGTGTAACAAGAGAAAAAAGAATGTACTGAAATATTCTGATTTAGGTTAATTTAAATTGTTCTTGAAAGGAGCAAGGAAACAGGAACCTGTCCAAATCCACAGCTGGATGCTATTTCTGTGGTCATAAACACAGCATGACAAATGTTCTACCTTCAAGAAAACATCTTGTGCTGTGTTTTTCTCAGCAATAGAAATGAGCCTGCATATTTGTGTCCAGACCCAACTGCAGCATTGTATATCTACAAATAATATCACACTGAGTTTGATTGATGCTATCATTAAAGTGCTTCGAATTATCATTTCATAGCTCCATTCTTACCTAGAAAATAATTGATTTCTTTTGATACAGAAAGAACACAGAATATAGAGTGTAAATTATATAATTTTCCTTGCCCTATGACCATAACATATCTTAAATATTCTCAGTACTTTTTGCAAAGACCTCCTATTTTAGCATGCACTAATGAGTGAAGAAGCAAAGCCAGCCTGACGGAACCTGAGAGGACTCTGTAGATAGAGACTGTGCCTTGCAAACACAGAAGCTCCTGTCTTCACACTCTCTGTGCTCACTGCCAAGAAATGGAGG